>LPNX010752706.1:440416-452632 GCA_001517045.1 Pseudotsuga menziesii | reverse complement strand
GTATTACAATAAATATGAGTTTTCTCAAAAACACATATTAATTTCCATATAACTTTATGGGAAAGCCATCACTTTTCAAAATATTACAATGGCTAAATCATCATACTTGCACTTGGTTGCAAAACCATACTTAGATCCCACATCAACAGCTTCTAAACCATACTTAAATCCCATGTCAGCAGCTTCAAAACCACACTTAGCAGCTTGAAAGCCTCAACATCAGGCTCTTCATACGAAATGGAAAATCCTCAGTAGCGAGCTCTTCATACTCAATGGCCCACTTATAAGTTAAGCTCACTCCTACAAAATCCAATAAAAAATAATCACTTGTAAAATAGAAAAACAATGAACTGTAAATTAGAAAAACAATGAAGCAAATTATTTATCTTGTTCAACAGCTAACAACAAAAATCAAGATCATGTGCAAAATAGGAAAATCTAATCTAACAAATTCAATTTAAGAATTGGTTAAAATTAAACTTGAATGGCTAAATCTGCAACTATTTAGTACCTAAGAAAAGTAAAACTCAGCTCTAAACCAAGAAATGGATTTCAATAGGAAATATAATCAACGAATCCACAAAACAATTATGCTCGACTGCACAGGTAGAAACTTGTATACATAGTGCAATCTGTGAAGGAGTTCACCCCTATATGTCATGTGGTTAATGAATGACATGACAACTATGGAAACTGATGAATGATTTAAGAAAGTCTCCAATCCAATGCCAATTGATTGAATAGGACTCTGGTTATTTGGAAAAGCACTACAACTTGCTACTAAACCACAACTCAATGGACATGTATGTGCTTCTTATCACTGATTAATGTGAAAAACGTGAAAATGGTTGACTTGTACACAGTTTGTAGTGAATAATTTGTATGACTATATCTATATACACATGCATGCATACTTTTGGATAGCATATGGGATATATTGAGAATTAAAAGTCCTAGAACTGGACCTCAAAATTTCATATGGTAGCGGCATAATTTTGTTTCAAATTAGATATTTAGTATTGCAACAATGTCCTGAATATTAGAATTTTTAGTAGTTAACTATAAGCACTTTAATATCGACAATTTAAGGTTGGGCATACACTGTAAACACAGATCAGTTTCTCTCTTGAGCATGATGACCGTTGGAACAACTTTAATCATAGCATTCTTAGCAATTTTTGACACTGCTGCACCAGTTGCAGAACATTTTTTTCACATTACACTAGGGCGACTCGGGCTACATGTTGACCTTTACAAGTGTTATTGACATGGGAGGTGGTTCCAGATATTCTGGAAGCTGAGGACATTTACAGAAAGCAAGCCAGTTTAGTACAACCTAAACATTTGAATAATGAAATTTCCTACAAACAACATAGAAAATGAAATTGCACTAATAAACCCCCAATCTAACATGACTTGGCTTTTCAGATAATAATTTTTCAAGGCAGCTTCCACAGAAACCAAATAGAGACTCTCATTTGTAGAGATATCACCCATCTACCTGATGCATTAATTCCTCATCAAAAGCTCATTTTCTTTGTTATTAAATTCAATTATAAGGAATGAATGAAATATGATCTCAGTAGAGGTTAGTTGTCTACTACATCTACTGGGCACATAATTGCTAATTAATATAGCAGCTAGAACATCGACTATAGTCATTTTTGGAAGCCATGTGAAGGAAATGAGTGGCTGGCCATTTTCATCCAGGTTGTTTAGCAGTCACCCAAAAGACAAAATAAAAACTTCCAATGGAAGCACACCTACCACCCTTTTATCCCTTCAAATTAATATAGCTTCATTGATAAACAATTGAAAAGCTTTACATTATTGTCGGCTTACAGGTTTGTGGCTACCTCTTACCACTGAAACTCGCTATCATTTGCATGCTCATGACATGACCATGGTAACTAAGTCAACATGGACACAATATCAAATTTACACACATAGTTGACAGTTTCAATGTTAGCCCTCCCCAGTAAAAATTACAAATTCAAAAAACAGTTGTCAACATGGACATAGGATATCAAATTTACACACATAGTTGACAGTGACACATTCTATTCACAGCAAGTCCTGTGGGGTTAAAGACTGGTATTGTGGATACTAGTTAATAACACCCTCCATCCCACAAGTAAGGGAAGAGGGGGCGGTCCACGAAATGGTGTTGGCAAGGTACCAGATTCCTGATTTTCACTTAAATGTTGGAGGATTGAGAGGAATTATTTCTCTAGAATATATATATATATATATATATATATATATATATCCTCAAATGATCATCTATACTCCTTAACATTTCAATCGTGTTATGTGAATTAATCCCCTTGGTCGGAAAAATAAACAGTTAAAAACCTTAATTTCAGTTATATTATGTAAAACCCATTAAATATCCAATGGCATGATTAAGTGAAAGATCAGGCTATGAACCCAGTAGATACCTTCAGAACTTTATTTGATTTGCATGGAGGAAGAAAGTCATGAATAGATTGGCACAAAGAGAAAAAGGGGAGCTGAGACATTTGGGAGGTATAAAGGGCCCTCCATTCAGATGACCTACGCCCCTGTATAAGAGAACTACAGAATTGCAGCTAAATTGATAGGGCCGAGTAGAACCTCAGACAACTCATCAGAATCACTATCATAAAAATGGCATCAACATAGCACAAACCAAGAATATATCAAATCAGGCAACACAAATCTCTCAGGTAGAAGAATATATACTGAAATTTAGTGTAGAAGATACTGAGAAGATAGTGAGTAATCATGGCCACATGTGAAGATCATACTCATAATTCTAACAATGTACAATGCAAAATAATGTTAATTTTAATTGATCAAGTATTACTGTAATTGATCAGACAATGTTAATTTTAGACTTGTATCACAAATCTTTTAAATGGCCTTGCTATTTTATTCTTTCCAGCATCCTGTTTCTGCTAGCACCCCAAGAAGAATTAGATCTAACAGAACCATAGCCCATAGTAGCATAAGTCGATCCAGCAGAAGTAGGCTTTTCTCCTACATATAATTTCTTTCACCACTGGGCTTTGACCCTATACCCAGCTTTAATGAATTAATACTTGACATGATTTTGAATTCATGGCACCCACCGAGCTTAATCTTTTCACAGGGCTTGCTATAACCAACAACAACAGATCTAGCTACAACATCTTTTCCATTTCCAGATTGATAGTTTGAAGCAGTAGAGCAAGCAGAGAAAGCAACACTGCCATCATATGCAATGGCACTAGCAAAGCTAACAACCCTTAATCTGGGTTATGGTTGGGATAAATAGCAAAGTACGGGTAGATACAAAAATATTTTTCACTAGGGCGATGGATTCTTGATGCAAAATAAGTTGATTAGGTCAACGTTGTAAGAATAGGAAGCCATTACGGAAAACAAATTGATCCCACGCATCGATACAAGTGTAAAATGTGTTAGATCTCTTGTTTAATGCACTGTTGATGCACCATTCAGTGTATTTGCAGATAGCTTTCTTAGGAAATCCCTTCTTTGACTCATACATCAACGAATTTGATGAGGTTTGAGTGAATCCGTAGCTCAAAACAGGTGCTGGGGAGGCTTCTTGGTGCTGAGCAGAATTTTGGAATCCACAAAACGTTTCAGAAATACAAGAATCAACGAAAGTGTTCTAAGAATCTTCTGTACCCATCAAATGCCGTATTGAGTAGTGGTAGCCTTAGACGATTTCAGTGGTTCTACTTATAAGGCCAAGCAGAAACCAGAAATTCTTAGTTAACAAGGATGGCATATTCTCAGTTTGGATATTCAAGAAACAAGGATGGCATATACTTCAATAAATAACTTCAAGATTAGTATCAATTGAATCCTAGTTCCACATGCTTTTCCATAGTGATATTTTGTCAAAGGAAGCATGATAAAATAGTATAATATTTTTGTAGTCATTATACTTTTTCTAAAAAGAAAATGGTATTCATTCATTATATTGATAACATCCAAACTCCTAAGCCACCAACCTTGCCAATGGTATAGATAGTTTCCCTATCCCATATGGCCACCCATTGACACTACCACTTCCACCAACTAAACAGTTAATAAGAAGAAGGGATATTCAAACAATACCAAAATTAAAAAAGACAAGGATGAAAACCTGGAGCTGCTTTGCAAGAGCCACAACTACATATAGATTGGCATTAGACTCCTAATACATAGAAAATCAATTTGTTTTCAACATATATATCAACATATAGGAGATGATCATGTATTCGCAATCATGATTCAACATAAGAATGATAGTCATTATGTTAGTTACTTTGATCGATTCGAGGGTACACTTCTTTCTATACTAGGACTATTCACTGAATGTTCATTTACTTCCAGCTTAGTAGCTCCCAAATTGGAACCTAGTCTTGATGCTCTTATGTCATCATATCCTCCACCGATTGTCTTCATACAATTAGCATGACCCAGAAGGTTGATGTTTGAACTAGAGTGCATTCTCTCAAGATTTGAACTAAAACCTGGACTTGGTATGCTTAATTTCCCATGGGTAATACCATGATTCCTTTCCTGTCTAAGATTATCTACAACTTTTGAACCAGTTCCAGAATTGATAGCTACTTTATGAGAGAAAGGCAAGGTTCCATTTACTGAATTCCTACAATGAACAATAGGACCAAATTCACTCTTTGAAAAACAAATGCTTACTCAAGGACTGCTGAATAATTTCCATTGAAGTGTTTCTTTATCCCTACCGGTTTCCACCACGCTACTTAACTGGACAAAGGCATAAGTATGAACAAGAAACGTTGTTATATATTCAATCTCGCCAAAAGGAGAAAACAAATTTATCAAGCTCATTTCATCCAAGTTCATGTAATTTGAAAAACCTGTCTATAAAACTTCACTTTGCTTGACATCCATATCCATTATATGCCTATCAGAAGATGCATAAGAATTGTATCCTGGAACCCTTAAATCTCTGAGGCCTAAAAAGCCAACAACTTCAGTACATCATCTATTCTCTCACAGTATCGGATGTAAAACTCCTACATCCATATGTTTTGCATATCTAAAAATCTATCTGTTATTAATTGTAGAAAATTAAACATGAAATATACTGTCACTAGATCCAAAGCATATTCTAGTTCTATAGTAGCTTCAGTAGGACTATTATATTGAAATCACACATCCACTCTTGAAGAAAGTCACATGACAAGTTGACCACCTACAACACTTTTAACATAGTAGTAGAAAAAGTATTCCAAAAATAAAGTATGAACAATTTATTACAAAAGTACCATGGATGGCCAGAATCCATCTCCCAAAGCAATAAATAAGTATCCACAACAATCTAAAACCAGGCAAACCCAATTTGTACAGTTTAAAAAGCTTGCAATACCCAATGCAAACACATAATGGGTTGTCAATGCTTCAATTATCTTTGCATTTTGCATCACACGAAGATGGGGTAACTGCAACAACTTCAAGGTAAACAAAAAAGGCACAAAGTATCTTGTTTACAATACTATGGGCTCATGGATTCCGATGGATGGATAATAACTGAAAGTGTTGCACCATGGAATTACCACATGATATATTGGAAAAATATCCAAATATTCTACATGTGTTGCCTTCAACTTGAAATGTATCATGTAAATCACCCACAAAGTGGTGACAAATTTTGTAGAATCAAGCAACATGTATACACCCTCACTGCTAAGAATATAACAGTAAGCTCCTGAGTTTTAAGTGATAAGACATCATAGTTTCATTCATTAAAGAGATTGTAATCAAGACAGATATTACCACAGCATGAGTTGCTTCGGAAACAATGAAGAGATTGTCATTATTGTGAACAACAAATTTGAGAATGACAAGGGTTATGATGGTAGTCACTATCGCTGGAAATTCTTTCACCTTTGGGGGTTTCCTTGCTGCCCATGAGGATATCGCATGTATTGGGTTCCTCATAGACTTCCTCACCATCACCATTTTTTCTGATAATAGACGAATGGAGATACACTAGCCCAAAGACAAAATGATTCTTAGAACCTAAGATGCTGAGCATTTTGATGATAAAATGAGCTCATATTATAAAGTAAACAGTGTTAAGTTATAATATATTGATTGGGGGTTGGTCTGAACAGGGTAAAATCAAGGAAATCTACAATAAGTTGAATGATATGATTAAGCAGGGGATGAAACCTGACTACATCACCTACAACTATGTGCTAGATGGTCTGTGTAGGGTTGGGAGAATTGACAATGCTACCGGGATTTTAGACAATATGGTGGGGAGAGGCTAAATGGTGACCACCATTAACTATAATAATATGATAAACAAAAAAATTTTAGTAGGAGACCTACTTGAAGGTCTTAAGTGATATGAGGATATGGTAGCTAGAGATTGTACTCCCAATATTACAACTTACACTTTGTTGATTAGATTTCTCTTGAACAATCGGTGAATTGCCAATGCTCTTGAAACATTTACAAATTGTGCTTCTTCTGAATATAATTCTCTTTTTTCCACCACAATTGCAATGATGTCTATCAAATACCTCTCCAGTTTGTTATAAACTAGTTTACAGCAAAGATGTCCATGTTAGATATTTCAACTTTCACAGGAACTCCTAATAAACGCTCTGGCTAAAAGATTCCATTGTTTTCCATCTACAAATGGAAAAGCACACTATATAAATAATAACCTGCCATTGAAACATTCCTCTTTTATATGTCCTTCATAACTATATTCTTATAATAATGCAATCCTTTAATCATCACTTGGCCACAGTTGTCTTAACAAAGGTGAATAAGCCTGCACTCCTGAGCATGTTCGGCTAATCCATTCCTAGGACAAATTTACTAATTACTGCCATATCCCATTTATAGTTTATAATTATTTTACAATTACGGATAATCGTTGTTTCTTCATTCACATGGTTTCCCCTATCCATCACACTCAGTTTGTAGCCTTTTGTGATATATGCACAATAAGTGTAGCCATTTTTACTGATGTCTCCATGTGCTATACCTAATGCAGCAAGAGAAATGGCTTAGACATATTTGGATCCACCATGGAGGAATGAGGAGTTTTTCACCTATGAAAAAGGTTCAATTCCCATAAGGGCATCCAGCCGGAGCCCCTAAGGCTGCAATGGGGGAACCAAGGTGTTAAGGTCGAATGTTACAACTAACCCTCTTATCATCCTAAAGACCGGGCAATAACCATTATGCTCGTGGCCACAATTTTAAAAGGGTAGACGGGTGCAAGGGCAGATCATAATTGATCCTACATGGAAATAACAAATATCCTTCAATTGGGGTTTGGTCATGGAAACCAACAATCCATCCAAAAATCATCTTTTCAACAAATCTTCTTAATGAGATAATTTAATTTTTGAACAATTTATATCATCTCTTTCTTTGGGTTGTATATTTTATCTACCATTTAAATGTTTTTCAAAGCCAAATTAGTTTGAGGACAACTCTCCATACATTGCATCATTTAATTGCCTGACATTAAATTTTGAAACCCATGATGATTTGAACATGCTAGCATGCCGCAAGTATCAAATATTGAAGGTTAATCTCCCATGGAGTCTCTTTTTCTATCGGCACTTTCCATGTGCTGAATTTTATATTTTTTCCTTTTTTTATGTTTCTATTACCTGGGTAACGCTGTTGCTTGTAAGAAGAACAGGATTCCAAATAACAGAAAAAGAAGTAAAAAACCTAAGCATAACAAACAACCTTTCAATTTTAAATGTTGCAAAATTCTAGAAAACAGTGAACATTGACATCAAAAAAGAAATCCATACTTCACCTGATCACTAAGCATTTCCCTGTGAATTCCAAACCTACTGTAAGCACCAAAGTAACTCTCATTGATGGTCTTAATTTCCTTTTCTGCCACATTTGAAAAAGTTACTTGGGATCTTTTATCTTTTGTCTTCACGAGAGAAGACTGTCTAGATGTCTCCTCTACTGTGATGACACCATTGGGCTTGTTATTATTTGTTTCAATACCATACACTTCTTTTCTATTATTAGCTGCACCAGGACCTATAGTTCTGCTAGCCGATTTTGCTGTGCCAAGATGTATAGAAGCCAAACCTGAGATTTCATCATCATCATCATCAGTCAAACTGTCAACCAAATTTTGTACGTATTTCAAGCAAACACCTCCAAGTTCTCATAGTAATTCATCTTTGTCAACCACATCATCACCATTGATGTTCTCCATGGTGTCTTCCCCTTCCTCTTCAAAGCTGTACAACATGGAATCATCTTGAAAGAAGGGAGCAAGATATTTGTCATCCTGCCAGATAAAACCACCATCTCTGCTATGATGTGAATCTAAGGAAAATCTAGAATGGTTGGATGTTTGTATATGCTTAAGAAGAGCTTTATTGGAATCTTGGACTGAACCACAGCTCCAACATCAATTTTCTGCCACGTAAGAAGTAAAAAATGATTATGTCAAAATTTTGATCTTAGTTCAACATCAGGCCATTTATTCATTTGTTTGAATAATGCAAAATACAGAATGCAGCTTAAAAACTACTTGAAATTGAAAAAAAAAATGACAAAACATAATAAAGGAATGGACTAAACCGGTATCAAATAACACAGAATGAAGCCTTAAAATTGATTTTTTGCCACCCAACTGGTGATTCACCTTTCAAAGGATGGATTTGGTTGCTTAGTTCAGCATTAGTGTATGTGTGTGGCACATGTTCTCTGTAATGAAAATTACATTGACACATCCATAAGTTATGATGGAAGCATTTGCACCAAGAAAAATTGAAAATTTATATTGTCATAAAACATGTACAGGTTCTCCCTCGGTGAGGATTTTGGCCTCTTGGAGAAATGATCATATTACACACTTCATTTGATTTATTTTCCTTGGCCTTATGGAAAATTGTTTGCCTCTAAATCTAAACTCCCCCTCTGTGGAGTCAGATCGCAATATAATATTGAATGGTAGTAGCAATTACAGAACCGTCGGCCCATCAATGAAGATAAGCTCCCCTTCTTTATCTCCTTGCTACTTTACAATTTGCTGTAAGTAATGCCTTCACCTATTATGATTCTTCTAGTCTCCTCTATCAAAAAGTAATTCACTTGGCCTCACTCCCTTCTAGCAGGACATGACCGAAATATGACATCGTAGCCATGTCCCATACTCCCAGAACATTAAACTGGTCGAATGTATAATTAGTCAATCTAACCACCATAGAATCATTCTTATAGGTTCTATTCAGGTTCTCCTCTGAGATAATAAACCCATTAGTCAAATTCTCAAAATCATCCCCACAGGCCCCCCACCAATAAACCTCGACCCCTTCAATCATATCAAAATTGGTCACCATGATGGAGCAACCATCCAATATATTGATCACCGCTCAGAGATGATGCTATACTATCTTAAAATCTGCTGAAAACCCTACCATGGAGCTATTGAGGGTGCAATTTCTTTTCAAAGAATCTGCATCTGAAAAACTTCCCAACATGCCCTAACCCATGAAAACTATGATCTGGAACAGAAACAACAATATCCTCATGTTTACCTCCATCGACGAATCTCAACATCCCAGTCTAGAGAGATACAAACATGTTAAGAAAATTTGCCGCCTGGAAATTGAAAATATTCACATGAAATTAATCAGAGTTTAATGGTTTCCCCTAAATTTTTTTGTAGCCGAGACATACCTTTAGGTACTTGGAGATATCTACTTCAAATTGGAACCAAATTTTAGCAAGACTGTTCGCTGAGTTCGATCCGTGTCCCATAGGCGAAGACTCTGATAAAATGCTCTCTCGATCCCTTAAATGTTGTTGTGGATCTGGGTGCTATTATTTTTGGTGTTTAGGAAGGTCGTGGCTGTGGCCTTGGCTTTAAGGTGTGTTTTTGGTGTATTTTTCAATTTGTTGGTGTAGTTGGGATTTTAATTAATTTAATTAAATATGAGGACGTTTATAGGTATGGCATGCTTTTCACATTTTAGATAGGTATTCGGAAATTTATTTTACAAAGGATATAAGGTGTGTTTTTGGTGTGTTGTTCTATTTGTTGGTGTAGTTGGGATTTTAATTAATTTAATTAAATATGAGCATGTTTATAAGCATGGCATGCTTTTCACATTTTAGATAGGTATTTGGCAATTTATTTTTATTTTTTTTACTATTTTTTGGAAACTCTAAACCATCACCAATGGGAGTAAATGTTTGGACCTTTAAATTTTGTTTCATCGTGTAAATCATTAGTCTCAACCTCAATCCTTGGCCTTTCGCAATTATATTTTGATTTTTTTAATTCGGTGTAAATTAGTAGTCCCAAGGTCGTATCCAAATTAGCCTATAAAAACTATAATTATATGCCAAGGTTATGTAAATTAGCCTTATACTTAACATTATATGCCAAGGTTTAGTGGGTTTAAAGGTTTAGTGAGTTTTTTTATATGTTAGAATTTAATAAAATGTACAAATTCATTGTCAAATTTATATTTTTTTTCAATGCCGGAGTGACAACTAAAAATGACCAAATAAATGACCAATTGTTATGTGGTCATTTTTAGTTTAGATATCCTATGACCAAATTTGGTAATTTATCTTGGTCGTTTTTAGCTCGTTTTATCCCGTGACCAAAAGTGGTCATTTATCTTGGTGTTTTTTAGTTGGCTCACTTAAATTTATCAATTTTGGTCATTTATCCCTTGAAAAAAACTCTGGTGACCAAATTTTTTGGTCTTCTAGTCACTAATCTCTCATTTTCCACTAGTGGATGATAATCGTTACAAGTGCAAGAATACAATGTAGCCTTTAGATCTTAGTTTGACCCTTTAACTTCTTTACTTTTTAAAACTTCTTAGTGGATTGCGTGTATATTTGGTGGTTGGGAAGAATGATTATCACCCTTCCCACCGGGATCCAAATCTTCCTTTATACCCTTCACTTTTATATAAAGAACCCATTTTTACCTCACTTAATGTAAAAACGTTTACTATGAAACTTCCAATATAAAAGAGTAATTAGTTTCTCACTTTTAACTAAATTGCATCTTCACTAATAAAGTAGTAATCTACTTATTAAAATTACTCTTCTCTTATAAATATCAATAATCCCTTTCACTTTTATTAGAAACTCACTTTTATATCTTTTTTTTAGTCATTTGTTTATTTAATTCTACTTATTTATGTTCCTTTGGTGTAATATGTTGGGTTAAACTATGCATGGTTTTAAGAAAACCACGTGTTGAATTTTTTTTGCTGTTTTGTTTTAACTTTCTTTTTTTTGTTTCTTTTTTTGTTTTCTCTCTCTTTTTTATGTTGACCCAATGATTAAGAAAATATGAGATGACGACTAAAAGCAAAGATATGCCTAACTTTTTGATACCACAGTTACAACCAATATGATTGTACTCGAGACTATCCAAATGGATAAGTCATCCAATTGAAGGTAACTCCATAGTAAAAAAATATATAATTGATGAATTTATGAGGATGATGATTACAAAGAGGACGTAGCTTGCATAAATAAGCTTACATGGTGACTATTCATGAAAAGGATGTGTCACTTAATTAAATATAATAATAATAATAATAATTATTATTATTCATTAATTTAATATTTTGCCTGTTACATTGCAGCGAGTATAGAGGGATCCTGACTTTCATCTGGATCTAGAATTTGAGAGAAAAAAAGAAATCCAAATATTTCATTTGAAAGCAAATGGTGGCACCTGGAAAATATTTCACACAATGAGAAAACACCTTGATCTCAAGGAAACAACTTTGAGTTGGTTCTATAACCATAGCCCACAATATACCTTGACCTATTGCTACAACCAAATTGTAGGCTTGGATTCCAAGATCCGAAGTTTGAATATCATCCTTTCCTAAAACTGCCGAATCATGGATGAGAAGGGCACTGTGAGCTTTTGGAACACAACTTCTATGGGAAAAGGTTTGGGTGCTAAAGGAAATATTGGGCGCAAGAAGAGAGTGTGATGCTGGTCTCCAACTGCTTCATAGCTAGGGTTTCCATCGTGTTATTGGAAAATTCTTGGTGTCATTAGAGGAAATTTCAACTCAAAATGGGCCTTTTAACTTTTATTCAAATTCCATGTCATCATGTGTTAGCCATTGAAATTGCTTTAAATTTGAAATACCGTATAGGTCTTAAACACTTTTTTAATATAAATTTGGGGATGGGGATCAT
>LPNX010752706.1:376822-439662 GCA_001517045.1 Pseudotsuga menziesii | reverse complement strand
TTCTTCCTCCAAAATTAATAAATATTATTTTATTATTTTAACTATTATTTTATTAGTTCATTTTAGGAGTCCCATTTTGAGTTGAAATTTCCTCTAATGTCTCTAAAATGTTTAGTATTATATATGTACAATGCTATTCAAATTTCCACCATCATTGAAAAAACAAAGAGCATTTTATCTTAGAATTTGGGGTGGACTAGCCTCTATGATTTTTTCTAGATTGCACGATGATGAGACACATATATTTTATGGCAATGGTTCAAAATTCGAAATAAACAATTATAAAAGAAAAAAATAATATAAAAATTAATTGATAGGGGATGCATATATAAGTGGTAACTAATACATTGATAACTTTTAAGTCATGCATGAATACAAAGTTTCATAAGACACAACCAGTAACAAATAAATTATTACTTATTTGTAACACTTGACTTGTGGCCTATCAATATTCACGAACCACAAGTTAACTAATTGTGTTAATTTCTTACATTATTCAACATAGTAATTAGGCCATAAGGCGTTTTTCACTCAGAAGATGGTTTCAAGAACACTGTAGCATCATTGTCCCTCTGTCGAACAAAACACTGCCATGCACCTCACCAATAAGAAATCACCACATTTAGGTTTTTTAACATGGTTTCATTGTTATGGAGGTTTCTTCCATTGCTTTCAGTGAAAAGCCTGCGAAATGAGCATCTTGGATTAAATCCGAAGCCATAAAACTATCCGTGATGATCTAAAAATTTTGGTGCAGGCGGTAAATAAGGGAGGTGACTCGACTTGCTAGTGAGAACTAGGTTATCGAGTGTATGGGGAGGATGGGCATGCTCTGTAAGTGATCGCGGAGAGGATACTTTGACCCATGAAACCCTCTGATCTCATTTGAAACTGGGTTTTACTAGCCATCTCACCATGAAGACCAAATCCCAACAAAATCCAACTGACATAGGAGGATAGGATCTTGCTAAAAATGGGGACCATTAGTAGGATTTCGGCACACCAACTTAGCAATGGGCTGTATGTTTCCAAACGACCGAAGCAATACAAAGACAAGTATCCGACGATGAGCTCCACAACTGTGCCGTACATGGGAGGGGACATCAAGAAGTCGGGAAAGCTCGGTAAGATATTTGACATTTCAGTTGAAAGTACGAATAAATTGAAGAAATCGGAGTCTTTTCAGAAAACTCTAGGCCAAGGGCACAGAGCTTCCAATTCAGGTCCTCTAATGTCGGACGGAGCTCCTTACTTGGCCTTTTCATCCTCGGGGCCTATAAATGCCAGGGGCATTTCACGGAAGAGCATGAGCTCAGGTAATAATCAGGGATCGAAGTCCGAACCTCTTTTCAGTAATCTGAGTAGGCAGGTTTCCCAGTCTGGGCCCTTGAAATGTGGCATAGATATGGCGGTCGGTCCAAATCCAAAACCTACACCTTCAAGTGGCAATACGAAGAATTCTGGACCTCAGTTCTCTTCTCCTCCTATCGTCATGAAAAACTCCGGTAATTTGCTTCCGACTACAGGGCTTATAACATCGGGACCAATTTCATTGGGTCCTTTATCCTCCTTTGGCGCATTGAAGAAGGCCCTCTCTAGTCCCCTGGATCCCTTAGGCGTGCCTGTGAAGATTGTTAGCATGAATCAGAATCAGGCGGTGAGCAACCTTAGCAATGCCGAAGAATATTCCTTCCACAAGGGATTCCCTAAGATCATATTCTGGATGGTTAATATTGTGTTTATAATGTGGTTTAGAGCAGGAGGGTTTCTTGTGGCTATTGTTCACAACGTAATCTTTTTTATTATCATCGGGTCATTGTTTAGTATAATTGGTTTATTGTTCACGTGGAACATTTGTTGGGGAAATAGGGCTCTGCTTAATTTCTTGGCCTTGAACAGTGATGCAGACTTAAGAAATGCTCGGGACGGACAATATGTGAAAGTTATTGGGGTAAGTCTTTTGATTGCAAGGCATTATTTGAGAACTTTATAAAGAAGATTGTTGCATTTATCCCAACACCTTAAATTGCTAAAAATATCAGAAATTTAAATATCAGATATCTTGCAGGGTCCCATGTTATTAACTATTTTTTTATTTCCCCTCTAGGTTGAGGTAGGTATGTTATCAGGTTTGATCAATAGCCTCGTTAAATTGTTTGGACACTTATTGATATAATTTTGCATTTTAAGTCGAGAATCATATTTCTCATTACATTATATTACAATTTCATTGACGCTTTGTAGGAGTGAAGGTTTGTCACAGGTTTGTACACATGCTCCACTTCCTTTGACATGGAAAGATCTAAGCAAAAACCATGAATGTTGTTTTATCATAGTTTTAAGCATTTTATGTTGTCGTATGACAGTGGTTTGATCTTAAAATTCTGGCTAGTATGAATGGTTGCAGAAAGGTATTTTCATATTAGTGAACATTCTATTTGTAAGGAATTCTGCATATATCATATAATAGGAAAATTCACTACTACAAGGTCTCTTAGTGACAAGAATGCCATAAGGTGTTAAATGCTATTTCAGCCTTGACAATACACTGTCTTTTGGATATATTGATTAATACTTTAATGTTTTTTTTTGGAATTACTGCTATTTATTATTTTTACTCAAATATTACTTATGATTGAAATGTGCTTAAAAATGTATCTAACAACTACTTAAAAGTAAATTCTTAACTCTCCAGTGTTTTTCTTTTTGTTCAGGTTTTTCTTCTATTGTACTTATTTTGTTTATATATATTTTTGTTCATTGATTTTTGGAAGTACTGTAACATATTTTATTGTTTTTTCTTGAAAAAATGTTACTTAGAAACACATGCCCTTAAAACTGTACTTAACAGATGCTTAAAAGAACATTCTTATCCTGCCAATGTTTTTCTTTCTGTTCATCTCTTTCTACTGTTGTACATCATTTATTTCTTTTTATATTTTTTGCAGCCTCTTCTACCTCTTTGTTCATGTATGGGATTTTCTTCAAGGATGAAATCTCTATCCCCTTTGTCCTAGTTTGGTCTTTAGTGCACTTTATAATGAATTTCAATTTCAATTTTCAAGTTTATAATTGATAGGAAAAAAATTAAAATAGAGTGGAAAATTTTTCCTTGCGATCTATGACATTGTTTACTTGCCATACATATTTTATAGTTTAAAGTATCATTTAATGAATTTCATTGTAAAGATATCTCTATAACACTTATAACTCCATGCGTTAATATTCTTAAATTTCCTTTGCATGTTGATCCCTACCCCATAGTTTCAAGCATATCATAATTCATTAGCTCTAAGAGTATAGGCAGTCTAATGTTATTCAACACTCTGATACCCACAGCTTGAACAACGCCAGAAATTCTATGAACCCCACAGATCCTTCACGTGCCACAATAAATCCTTCCCCATGTGACCATAGACAGAGAAGGGTTTCCATCAAGGGCGTTTGAGGGAGCGTTTTCTCGCTCAAGATGACCAGGGAGATTGAATTTCTGGTAAGCTGCTTGGAATCCATTGCATTTGGATCGAATGGACTTGGTTTCAAATTGGTTTTTTGAGTTTTTCCCAAAGGGGTCAAATCCTGGACTTTAAAAATCGGTTTCTTGATGAATTTGGGTCGTATGGACTTGGTTTTGAATTGGGTTCCTGTGTTTTTTATGCGGGGTCAAGGTCTGGATTCTTAAAAATGGTTTCTTGGGGTGTTGCAGAAATCATTTTTGGGGTGTTGAATTGACAGATTTGATTCACTGTATGCGTTGTCTTATGAGAATTTTGGTGTTAAGGAGTTTCCCAGTTGCTAAGATTGAGGTACCCAATAGTCACCTGCAATGAAGGTAACTAGCTCTACATATGCATCTAAAATTTATTGTAATAAATGAATACTGTTATTGCCCTTCATTTATGTGCATTTTTGTTGTTGTGATTACTATGATGGGTTTGTGTGTATTTTGTTGAGGCTTCAATGTGTGCCTTTAGCTGTTTATATTCTCATAATGCGTATATGATGCATTTGTGATTGCTTTTTAGATATGATGTAAATTGGCACACTTGGTGCTAGATATGATGTAGCGCCATATCCACTTGAAAACAAATCAAAATCCCTGGTGTTCTGGAGGTATCCCTGGATCTTGAAAATAAACAAATCAAAAGTAGAGAAAAGTAAGACCAACATTTGTCAGAAAAAAAAAATTAGAGATCTAAACAGCAAAAATATGTTCAAGAGAGCATCGCCAGTACTAAAAGAACACCCCAAATGATAGAGTCCCAAGTACGATGTGACCATTGGTAAGAAGTGGCACTTGTGGAATATTTGTCTGAACTACATAAGGCATATCTGTATCACCACCTCAGCCATAGCTCATGTTCCATTGAAGCATCGCTTTTGCACTGTACTGCATATCTTGTTTGTCCCGATCGCCAAAACTGAACTCATTTTCAAGATCATCAACATCATCTTCTTCTTCATCTCCTTGAAATCTGGCACTTCCAACAAATTAAAAAACCTTAAGAGTATATACAACACATGTACTCGAAAAAAATAGGGAAGCAATTTGTAGGGTCTCAAGAAAAATACTACTGTGCAGAAAGTCAAGAAGATCTAAGCTATGTAAACTGGCATTGCCCAAAATAAGCTAGAGCACTTACCTTTATGGCGTTTCAATCTTGTTTTGCATTGAGGGAAAACCTTGTTACCCTCACTCCACTCATACTCGTAGCAATTCCTGCAGATTGGGAATGCACATTCGTTGCAGTCAACACAAATCTCTCCATCCACTGTGAGACCAACATCATCACTACAAATATAGCAAATTTGTGCACTCAAATGATGTATAGGCTTAGGTTGCAAATTACCCATGAAGGTAACTAGATCTACATATGCATCTGAAATTTATTGTAAGAAATGAATACTCTTATTGCCCTTGATTTATGCCCAAGAATCCCATTAGGGAACTGACCCTATGTGAAAAATGTGGGTGTCCCTTTGTGGCATCTCTCGAAATCCAAGGCCAAGGATTTCCTGTACGTTCTTCTGCCATGGATGAAGATCCTTGTTCCTAGACATGCCTTTCACTTTGTGTACATTCATGAAGGTGCCCCCCAACTTCATGTATCTTTTGTCAGCTATAAATGAAGCCACAATCATGATCTACTAGAGTAGTCTTCACTGCAGATTACACTAACCCACTAACACTAATGGTATATATAGATATATATACATAAATGTTCAATCTTTATATATGTATACAACAGATTTTGTGAAAGAAAAAATAGAAAAATAAAGGGCCCAAGAATGGAAAAACTGAGCTAAGGCATTCATTCCTGTGGTATTTTTGGATGCAAAGGTTGTTTTTGCAATAAATTGGCATTTTTTTTGGCTTGTTGGATTTTTTTTTTCAACTCCTTTGTTTTCCTTGCAGTATTGAGGTTTCTTCCCATATTTGTACCCATAATTTCCTATTAGCATAGTGTTTCTTTGAAATTGCATCCATTTGTTATTCATTCTAGCTTCAGTTGTTCAACAAGTTGAGTTGGGGGAAATTGCATATATTAGCTTCCAGATTAAGAAAAAGGGATGGGAGAGCCTCCTAAGTTGGCGGAAATTGCTTACATTAAGCCTGTCTGACTTGCAATAAGGAGTTGTCTTACAAGAATATACGTTTTCTTACCTCTGTGAGTGTGTTAGTAATGTTTTCTTACATTTGCAACTGGGTTCTTCAGTAAACGTGTCTCACATTAGTATTTGGAGTACCTCATTCGGTAACTAGGTACATGTGAGCAGGTAATTTTGGTATATGCGGTAGGCATTGAATTAGTCAAATGTTCACAAATGACTTAAGTGAGCCTCTTACCCATGTTTCAAGTAAACAAGAAAAAAGTGAATGCATCTCTGTTTTGCTAATGGGAAAAACCAAAAGTTGTTTATAGGGCTCGACTATTAAAGTGAACCTCTTTACCTTTTTCAATGGAAATCTTACAAGCGAACCACTTACCTTTGTCAAACGAAAATCTTACAACGAAACTGAAAGTGGTTAAAATGAAAAAATCTTATAACGAAACTGAACGTTGTTTTTCTGCAAAAATCCTACAAGCAAACCTTTTGTCTTTTTCAAATGAAAATTTTCCAACAAAACTGAAAGCTGTTAAAATGAAAATCTTATAAGGAAACTGAAAGTTGTTTTTCTGCATTATTAAATGGCATTTCTTTGATAATAGTTGAGAATGACAACACTGACTCTTACACCCTGGAGTATTGACATGAGCTTCTCCAATTTCCTGTGTCCTGGACAACTTATGGTGAATTAAACTTAAATTGGACAACTTATGGTGAATTAAACTGAAATTGTAGATTCTTTGGTATATACACTTTGTTCCCATAATAGCTTGGGAGGCCAAATTCTGTTATCATGGTATCTGTTTATTATTGTCCTCATAGAAGTCCTGTTGATCTAGGGCACTTCCTAAATCACCTTCCTTGAAAGGATCCTGCAGAGCCGTTTGAGAGGGGTTGTTGTGTACATTAGGCAAATTGAAGAATGCCTCAATCACCTTGGAGATCGGTTTAATGGTTTATCGATTTTTCCTTTTTCCTTTATTATTGTTTCCACGAGGAGCCTTACTGTGGTTGTAGCAAACTGGATGTGTGTTTTGTCTTACAATGGTTTTTGTTTAATTTTTTCTTATTGAGAAGGGAATTTTTTTGTAATGCTGGAAAGAGGTCAATTTCACTGCCACTCAGGGGTTTGTTTCCATTTCTATTTGTACATTACTCGCTTGAAGTTTGTACTTTGTAGGTATGATACCTTGCAAACTAGATCTGAGCAAACCATCTTTTGTTGAACATCGATCCTTTTAAAGTTTTGTTAATTCTGTTCAGGTCTGAAGCTCTGTTGCTAGAGACCGAGAGCATTCACTCATTTTTTTTTATTCCATTCTTTTTTAGAAGTATTTTTTTCTTTGACTGAATTTCGATGTATTGTTTAACAGAGTACACCATAGCAGCTTGCAAATCCTGCTTTCAATTTTTTTTCCAAAGGGCTTAAATTCCTAATTTGGAGCTCAAGTTATCTAAGTGAAGAAAACACGATGTATCTAGATAAGAATTTTAGCTTGGCTCTTGTGACTAGCTGTTTTCAATATTCTTATTATGGTTTCTGTTGCAAATTATAACTAACCATGCCTTTTCTGTCCAGTAATGTTTATTGGTCAAGATGATAAATGAACATACTTGTTTTAAATAACCAACATAGGAGTGCACCGAGTGAAAAATGAATGTGTATCATTCCGTGCATTTTGTGAATAGAGAAATAGAGATGGGTAATTGCATTTTTGTCCTAATACAAAACATTTTCCTAACTTGTAGGGGTTGAAGCCTTTCTGAAAATTAATATTGTAGATTGTCTTGTAGTCCTCAGCTTGATTTATATTAGTGTTGGCATGAAATAAATTTAGATAATGGTGGGTAATCCCCCTTCATCTTAGATATTGAAAGTAATTTGATATTTATTCTATTTTGTCTATAGAGGATTTTGATAGATTTAAGTTAATAGTAGTCCTATATTTTCCTTTTTTTTCAAATGCCTCCAATGTCTGGAGAAGCTGAAACAAGAGTATTACCTTGTTAAGGACAAGCTTGAGAGTCTATTGCAGGTAACCATATTTTCTCAAGTGTGATGTTCATCACAATGGTCGGTAACAATACAACAACCACATGAAATTCCTTTTGTGGTACAAAATCTAATGGTTCCTTTTAGAGACAGTTATGGAGAAGATGCATAGTTAATATCTATTCATGCAAGAAATGCAATATATATGTAGTCCTGCAAACACTGCTGCTTAGAAGGACTTGATATTGGGCTATAATTCACTCGTATCTGATGGTAAGGCTTATCTGGTAATTTACACCTTGAGCATCAGATTCTACAGGCTGGTGGAACTATTCCTATGATAGAGTTAGCCTTTAGAGATTGGTGAGTCTCGCTGGACCATTATTAGTGATTTATAAATCTCTAGACATAGGAGTTGTAATATGAGGCTGCCCAAGATGTAGTTGCAAGAATATCTTATATTAACCCTGGGAGGTTTTTAACTTCAACGCATGAGCAGCTAATGTGTAGCATCTCTTTATGGTGCATTTATACATAAGAGTCATGTGTAATGTTTTCCTTATAGTTAACCAAGCTATCATTTTCCCCATTATCTCCTTAGTCCATTGTTGTAATTGCTGCATTGCCACAATTAAAGAGTAACTATTTGGAAAGATAAAATGGAGTTTTCTCGAGTACTTCATATGTCATTTTACTTTGTGGAATACAATTCATTTATATTTCTTGATACCCCTGTTTTCAGAAATTTGATTATTAAGAGGAAGGATCATTCACTAAAATTGTATAGGGAACTATGTTTGCAACTATCAATCACAATATACTGGTGAGATTCCCTTTCCAACCATTCATGAAGGTCTACATATGGGTACGTGGTTTTTCCCTCTTATTACGGGATTCTATTTCCTTTTTCGTTTCCTTTACTTTGCAAATTAGTTTCTTCTCTACAATATATATCAATCTTTAAAACTTTATTTCCTATCTTCAGGTTTCCATTGCCTTTTTTTAGTTATGTGGGTACATGTTGCAATGCCTTCAACCTCAAGGCTTTCATGGTAAGATACACTCATTGATTTTGGTAAACATTTCTTGTACACCACCCTTTCTTATTAGAATTACATATGGGATACATCATCATTTTCATTATATGTACATATGCTCATAAAATTCAATACATGCTCACTTCACGTTTTCTTTCTGAAATTATCTTGGATTAATGGTTGTCCTGGTTTTTATCTTCACCCACTCAGGTCGAATACACCTTTTTTCCAAATGCTTGCACGATGCCATCAAATAATTGTAGAGTACTGTGAAGAATTTTTTTTGAAGGTCATGTATACAATCTCAACAATTTGTCCTACAACAATCTCAATGGGTCAATTCCAAAAATTCATGCCAAGACCTTCAGGTAAGAACAACTCTGCCAAATAAGCCATGTTTAATGTATTGCGTATTATCGATCATTGTGTCCTGAAATGAAATAGGTCAAATGACATAAACATTAATACTAATTGCTGAGCATTTGTGTTTTGATTAGTGTTAGAGGAAACCCTCTGCTATGTGGGTCACGTGTTGCACAACTTTACCCTGGAGAAGCTCCAACACCCATGTCTTTCACTGCTAATACATCATAATGTGATTTTTTCTCTCTATTGATATACAACCATGGCATGATAAATTTATTTTTGTAAGTAGAGTAACATGATATAATTTAAGCGTACATTGGCATTTCCAGGATTTGTCTCTATCTTGCATTCATTGGTGTAATGGGCTTGTGCTACGGTTTGAAATAGGTTTTACAAGCATCTTTTGCAAGGAGATACCTAGTGTGTTCTCAACATATCCAACCAATTTCGTGAAGGTAATAGGTACATATTCATCACATTTTTCATGTATAAAAGGTCGTATTAGTATTGCACGAAGCTCCAGACATCGTAGTATTTCCATTTCAGTTGACTATGGAGATTGGTGCTTGAGATCATGTTAGGGTATGTCCTTGAGATCATGTTAGGGTATGTCCAGTGGAGATATTTAATATATAGACATGTTTGGGCTCTATGCAATTTTCTATGTATAGATGATGCTCAATCCCCTCTGTTTTAATCGAAACAACAGTAACTTTGTGTACAAGCAGAATCAACAACCAGTTGATACCCCTGAAAGATCTTAATGGATAATTGTTATGAGCACATCCTGAAACATCCATTAGTCGGGTATTTGAATATTATCTAGCTCCAGATATTATTTATGAATGTGGCTCAATTCACATATTTATGGATTTTATATGCCATGCACTAATACTCTTTCTATTCTAAATAGAGTTTTGAATTAGATTGAAATAAATGTCTGCATTGGATTCCAATGATTTTCCTATGGAGGTGAATTTTTTAACTTGTTGCATTGTTTGTATCCCTACAAAAACTGAAAGGGACATTTCAACATTCTAGCTTCTTAGCTGGGATGGCTACTATAGCAAGGGACATTTCAACATTCTAGCTTCTTAGTTGGGGCGATTACTATAGCAGCTGGAAAATTGGAAGTCAATAATGGAATTCTCAAGGTGATGTGAAAAGTATTACTAAATCAGTGAATTGATATACTTAGTGGTATCCTATATTGTTGAAGTTCATACAGACAGATTCTTTAGAGCCCATTCAGTAGTAGGCCTAAAGTGCTTCAGTGTGTGCCAAAGATCAAATAACCTGTCAAATCAGGGTTACAAATCAATTGTTAGTTTATTAGTCACTAAAGAAACTGATTCCCCTTCACAAAATTCTCATTACAAATTGATTTTTAGTTTATTAGTCACTAAATAAATGGATGCCCCTTCACATAAATCTCATGCTAACATGGTGGGTTGGGTATTGTAAACGTAGGTCTAAGACTGTATGAAATGATGAAACCAGACATCAACATAATGGATTCAAGTATTAACGTCTATATTTATGTATACTTACAATTGATATTATAGTGTCAGCCATGATTCTGTTATTAGACTTCCTCTATGTTTGTGCAGATGTTGTTTACGTGTTCGGGTCAAAAGTGAACTGCAAGGATAGTTTGCAGGCTGAAAAGGTGACGACAAAATGAATGAGAAATTATAGTAACGTCCACATATGACCAAAGTAGGAGAATAGGACTCTAAATAACATCTAACAAATTAGAAATGAACTAGGCCAGGAAGAACCCTAAGGAAGGAAAAAAATAACTAAATGCTAAGGAGTTAAAAAAAAGTGTACAAAATTAATAGTGCAATCATAGAGAGTATATGTTGGATAATGCACGAAGGTTGCGGTATTTAGAATGATTCATTGTATGGTTGGAGCCCCAAGATTACATTTCCATTTGATAGAGCACTGCAAGGTTAGGATGTGGGCTACACAAGCACTGAAAATTAGGTTGCATTCTATATAAGCACCAAAGTGATTGGGTATGAGCACAGTTACCTAGCAATGCAAAAACTCATAAAACAAGAAAGCATAATGGAAGTAACAAGTGGAGATTGATGTGTTGCATTCTACATAAGTACCAGGAGATTGGGTATGAGCACAATTAGCCATCAACGCAAATATTCTCAAAAGCAGAATGCAAGTATCAAAATGAGATTATGGAGTTGTGCATTTTCTCTCTCTCCAAATAGATAGATATATAGCAGTACAAAATTGTGATAGGAAAAAATTACAAAAATATGAAGCACCCATTAGGCAGTGTGTTTAGGTAATATTTTCAAATTTAAAGTACAAGAGAATATTATACACTTTTAGACAATCTGGTTTTAATTAAAGGAGATTTGAACAATATAATAAGTTCCTCAAATGTGATACGAGTCTGGAAATAACATAATTCATTGGTGACCTTTGCGCTTGATTTTGGTTGAATGAAGGGCTTGGGTATAGCAATGTATCAAGGGTTTCCTTTATAAAATGTAATCTAAACTTTGTGAAGTGAAACAATAGAACAAACCAAGTAGTAATATGAATTCAATAAGATCATCTCTTCGGGAGCATATCTTTGTGTTTAATCTTTCACATGGTCAACATGGGCAAGGGCTTGACATTACATAGTATAAGTAGCTCTGATATTTTAATACCCATGCCAATATGCTTTCTTAATCCAGATATAATGAATACTTAAACTTGTCTTTTCTATATGCATTTTTATTAAAATATGTAAAGGCACTATGCATTGCGTTTTTGTGGTTCAACTTGGGAGTTTTTTGGTGTGGAATGCAATTGTTGATGATCTTAGCACAAAGTTGGATGCTCGTATCAAAGATGGGATTAGTTTGAGTGTAACTAGTGCATGGATCAACTTGTGGATAGATTTAAAACATAAAATATGTCTCAAACCTAGATGCTAAAAGTGTTGCCTTTATGCAATAAAGTGCAATTCTGAGTGGAGTGTAGTTGTTTCGATGCAATCATTTTTTTTCATAACATACCATATGTAGCTTTAATATATGCACCTTAAATATGGAAAATAGGTGCTCTTCTTTAATTCAGGTGAAAGAAAAATAACTAAACATATATATTACCACAAGCAGCGATGGAAACACAATGTTTCTCTATGAAAATCAAAGTTGATCTATATTGGAAATGGGAAACCTTTAAACACTTACATCCTTGTAATATTCTTGGTGTACCAAAATGGGTGCAATTCCCTTCGAGTGGTGTTCTATGACTTTTAAAAAACATTTGGTTTTCTATATACCTGAAAGTTGTGATGGATTTGACATACAAGACTAGATTTTTGAGTCTTGACTGATCAAACCATTTCAAAGTTCTTCTTCTTAATTAAATTAGCTTAGTTATCATTCCGTAGGAATGAAAAATTATTATGCTCGGAACTCGAGAATACTCAATTTTCTTAGTAGATTGTACTTCCATATATCTTCCAAATTTGTGAGTTATTCTCTGAATTTTTCTGGTATTCAAAAACATTCTCAAGTATTGAAGCCATTTCTTCTTCTTTTTGAATATTCAAGAGATAGAGAGTAAGATGCCTTCCCAACAATAGACAAATCAAATAAGATTCCATTCCTACTTTTTTCAAAAGAAGTATCCTCTTGAGGTTGGATTTGTTCATGTTCTCCTCAACGTACAACATCGTGTCTACACCAATTGGATTTTAGTTTTCCTTTTCAGCCTTTTATACCCTCCACCACCAACCTATCAACATATTATTGCACCTTCTTGCATTTTTTTGTTTGATGTCAATGGTATGTTTGCAATCTCCTTGGATGGTCAATTTACTATTCTTCTTGTCGGTGTTATACACTTTTTCCTATCAACTATTTCTTTTTCCTTTGCAAAATCTGAGCATTTTTCTTATTTCGTTTATGGGTTTTATGTTATACTTACAGAGCAACATAATCCACAATTTTCTTCGGACATTTAAGGAGATTCCAGTTCAAAGAGCTTGAGGTTTCCACTGTAAACATTAGTACCAAGACTATTCTAGGTTTAGGAGATTTTGAGAATGTATAATGGTATGTATGCAATCTCCCTCGATGGTCATTGTACTAATATTCTTATTAGTGTTTCACAATTTTGATTATCAACTATTTTTTTTCTGTGAAATCTGAACAATTTTCTTATTTCGTTTATGGGTTATATGATGCATTACTTGCAGAGTAGCATGATCCAAAAGATTTCATTTCAAAGAGCTTTAGGTTGTCACTCACATTTTTAGTAGCAACCATATTCTAGGTTCATGAAGTTTTCAAAATGTTTACAAGGGATTCCTACAAGATGACACTCTTCTTGTTGTAAAGAGATTGGAAGATGTTAATGTTGCAGAGGGAGAAGTCCAATTTCAGAAAAAAGTGGAGATGATCCACTTTCCTGCGCATTGCCATTTGTTGAGATTATGTGGAATTTGCATGGCATCCACATAAAGACTATTCGCTTATCCATAGATTCTCAATGGAAGTGTTGCATTTCCTATTAGGGGTAGTTAGTAATCGCTTATTTTTCCCTTGGTGCACATGTTTATGCAAATATTAGGGTAGAGAAAGTAAAATACAAGTTGTCTACTATCTAAACTATATATATTTTGCATATAGATTTGTCTGAATTGGTCTGTATTATACATAGGACATTATTGGGTCTTAAGTAAACTTGCAGATACCATTCATGTAAATCCTACATTGGATTTAATGGTCAAATATCATCCTTTTATATATGCATGCATCTGGCTGCAAGAGTCTGAGAACCAAGGTTGGATTTCCAGTTTCAAGCAAAATCCAAGCACAAAGTCATTATGCTAATAAAAGGCAAAATATTGAGGGAGGCCAGTCAAGACAGGTTAAGAACAATTACATCACAATTTCCCAAGTAGCTTATTACGGGTTACTTAATTGGTATACAAATCTTTGGAGTAGGACCCCAAAGATTCCTTAGCTGCTGCATTATTGGGTGATGAATATGCAGAGGAAATGGAAATTGCATCCTTCACTTACGATGGGTCCTCTTCTCATTCTCTATCACCTCTTTCTACATCTGCAATGGAGACAAAAGTAAATGCACCCTTTAAAGAAGTGGAGCATGCTTTTGGAGTTCAACAAGTGGAGGATGATTATTAATTTTGCATTAGTTGTTTTAGAATATCATACATTTTTCCCTCAATGGAAGAGTGTTTGCATTTGTGACCCACTCATTGCATGTATAATCTAACTGGTGCAAATATTTGACTGCTTGTGGATTGACATTTTAATAATTAAAAAATATTTAAAGGGTAGACAAATTAATGTTATCTAGAATGAACAAATGCAATGAAGAGATTAAGCTTTCATACTCATAATGGAGACAACCTAGATAAATGACCTATTCATGAATACTACCTGCTAGCTTTAGGGGCAAACCCAATGGTCTAGTAAGTTATTACTACCTAAACCCCAGGCTCCAACAATGAAAATGGAATTCCAAGTAAAACAGTCAGAATAGTGAAAGCACATGCAGGATAAAAATGTAAATCCTGTTTCTTGAAGAACACAGGAGGCTTGACAATTGTCATGGCCAACTCTGCAAATCTGTTAAACATGTTTGTGAGGATACTGTAGTAAAGTGCTCCGAGGTATGCATTTGCATCATTTAGGGTCTTATACTCAGACAAAAAATGTATTGAATGGGGACATCACCATTCCTTTTACCAACCAAACAAACCCAGCTAAGATATTATCTGTAGCCAAAGCTAGAAGAAAACAAAAGGGTTCACAAATTGTTAAATGTTGTTGACATGAAAACTAACATAGCTAGAAGATGGAAGTATCAGATCAATGAAATTTTACTTAGAGATAAAGTTATCAAATATTGGTTGATAGTAAATCAAACCTCAATATATTAAACTTTCAATGGTAAATCAAGCTCAATGTACTGAACTTGTAATGGTTGTAGTTTTCCTTACAAGGTCAGTAAGGAGACTGGGTTCATTGACTATGACAAGCTGGAGGAGAAAGCCTTGGATTTAGGCCCTAGCTTATTATATGTGGAGGTAGTGCTTATCCCATGGATTGGGATTATGCTAGGTTCCGCTCCATTGCTGATAAATGTGGTGCCATGATGTTATGTGACATGGCTCACATCAGTGGCCTTGTCGCTTCTCAGGTACCTTTATTGTTTTCTCTGACATTCTCTGGTACAGGTGCTTAAATAGATCATGCTGAAGATACCTAGATTTTATACACTGTATGTTTTTCTACTACATAAACAGATGCATGAAAGATATTTATGTTCATCATGGTTTAAGTTTTAGGGTTTATTAGTGAGAGCTTTCTTTAGGATGTTTCACTTGCACTTTTTGCTCAACAAGGGAGAAACATAGCCCAAGGGGATGCCTCATGTTTTACTGTTAGTGAAGTTAAGTGACAACCATGTGCTGCATTATTTTTTGGAAGTGCTTGAAGAAACATGGCCCAAGGGGATGCATCATAAATATTGGACTTAAGAGCTACTTCTGAGGGCTATCTATTCAACCAAAATTTTGTAGGGTTTACAATGGACCTTATCCTTCGAAACACATGACATGAATCCTTTGAAACTTATGTCAGCCATCTTTTGGAACTGATGCATATACAATTTACAATGAGAAATTGTACTTGAATTGAATTGTCTGATCTCGATTGATGACTGTATGATATTTTACTATTTTGTTATTTTTCCATAGTTAAGCCGTGTTTTAAATTGTTTAGCATTTCAGATCCAGGTTATTTCCATTATAATTTCTTAAACATGGATTATACCATGTTCGTATCCTCAGATATAGCTCTCCAGTTGAGTGTTTGCAAATGTACCCAAGTATGTTCATCCTTATTCTAGCAATATAGTTCTAGTTGTGACATAAATTTTGACGTATCGTTGATATCATCTCAGATTTAGTAATTATATTGTAGTCTTTTTGTTGGCATGGCATGAATTTATAGGTCATGCCATTTTTGGAGTATACCATGTTCTTAGAAAATAAGTTGCTTAGCACTGTTTGGACTTTGAACTTAGTTTATATACATCACAGAACATGCATTCTCAGGTTTGGTCCTCTAACATGCTTAGTATGATTTTTGAGAATCATGTGTACTTTGGATATGTATTATAAATGAATGGCACATCAAAAAAATAGTTCTTGGAGTCACATGAAGTTCTTCCATTCTTTGGATCTTTTTTCGAAACAGTTCTGTCAGGTGTCTTTTCTTGATATTAAAAACACATACTTTATTAGCCTAGCTTAAAGGGCACTAGTTCTGAGATGTGGATGATATTCGTCACAACAAGCAAAAAGTTGGTCTCTTAATACAAATGCATACAGTCATGAAATTGTTTATTTCATTTTAACCCCATCCATGTTCTTGTTGCAGTTCAGGAAGCTGGAAATCCATTTGACTATTGTGATTTGGTTACTACAAAAACCCACAAGAGCTTGAGGGGTCCAAGACCTCGGATCATCTTCTATAGGAAAGGCCCCAAACCTCCTAAAGAGGACAGCCAGAGGGTACCCTCTATGATTACGAGGTCCGAGTAAAATTTTCTGTGTTCCCATCTCTTCAAGGAGGGCCACACAACCACCAGATTGCAACATTGGTTGTGGCTCTTAAGCAGGTTATGACTCCTCGGTTTCAGGCCTATGCCAAGCAGGTCAAAGAAAATGCAGTTGTTGTTGGTAACTACTTGATGAACAAGGGATACAAGCTTGTTACAAGTGGGACAGAAAATCACTTAGTTCTGTGGAATTTTTTTCGAATTGGACTGACTGGTAAGAACAACTTATCTCGACTTAAGTGTGCTTTATCATTGAGCGTAGTCTAGTCCACCACAGAAAATCCATAAAATATTATGGAATTTAGTATTTCTAAATAGAATACAAGTCATCTTGAGGAGATATGGTTTCCAAGATAGGCCCATAGTATCCTATATTGGCAACAGGACAAATCACATAGCTAGAAAATGGAAGTATATGATCATTCAAAGTTTAATTCAGATTAGTCAAGTAAAAGATAGAACAAGTAAACTTGTATCACATTTACTGCTGTACATTTTGGAGACATTTCATTAGAAATTAAATTAATATCTTTGTTGGAATACCTTGCTTTCAACTGAATAATAATTACTTAGAGATTTTGCTAATTTCTTGTACTTGAATCTTGTGCAATTGCTGAAATGTGTATATTCTGGAATTTTTTATGATTTCTATAGCCGAATCTTGTTAAGGTATGTGTTTAACGATAATATAAATTGTACAATTTGCAGGAAGAACGTTAGCCTTATCAGGAACTGTGTTTAACAGGAATATACATTGTACAATTTGTACGAAGAATCTGAGGAGTTGCCCAATGTTTCATCTTCAGAGGATGATATCTTTGTCTATCAGCCCTTGGAAAAAATGGAAAGCTTGGTGAGACAATCAGATGGTTTCAAATCTCTCATTCGCAATCTAAGCATGATTGAAAAAATGCTAAAGCAAAGAAATTTACATCATCCATATAGTGGAACTATTTGTATGTTGTAAATTGTGTTCTATTTTGTCACAGCATGGTCACCTCCAGTAGGTCATTTGTAATATAGAACAAGCAGGCCTCTGCTTTCATTTTCTCATGATCTCGGTCCACTTTGTTTCTTTTATATTTCCCAGTCTTGTTTGAGAGGAAGAAACCAGTTCATTGCAGTTTCCTAAGATCTTTCACTTTTAAGTTTTTATGCTCATCGAGGGCTATTGTAAAAATTATGTATCCGATACAATTTTTCCTATATGTGATATGTGTCCAACCAGGAATGGAGTAGAGCCTATTTTCTTGCTATTTCATACAACACATTGGGTGTGTGTTCTTCATCAGATATATTTCTGCCATGCAATGGCATGTTCACTCAGTAATGTGATGTTATTTGAAAGCCTTTTTTGCTATTTTGTAAAACTGTTAATTTTCTGATTTTTGGATAAATTGAAGTGTTCCATTTTTTTTGGTAATAATTGCAATCTCCCACTATCTCATTTTAATGTTACATTTTTTTTCTTGTTTACCCTCTAACAACTACCTTATCAGCTTATTATTGCACCTTCCTTGGGGCAATTGCTAGTTTAAAAAAATCTAAAAAACAGATCATTCTTGATTGTTGGTTATTATGTCCCATCCTTTTTCTTACTAAGTAAAAGTGATTCGATTAAGAGCAAAAGACCATACCAACGTGATATCACAGACCAGCTAACTTCCATGTTCTACAAAATTACAAGATTAAAAGAAGATACATTTTACACAATCAAGTTAAAATTTACCCCTTTCATGAAAGGCATAAACAGATCATTTTCTTTTACTTTTCTTTCCAACATGGAATTTTGAGCTAATTAGTTGACTTGAAAGATACAAATGCTCTACAGCTCATGAGCGAGGTACAAGATCTACCTTCTAAACCTCGAAATTATCCGATTCATGGGTTGCTTTAACCCCTTGAGTCTATCTCTAATGAGTCCATCTGCATGGAGAAGAAAAGCCCTACGCCATTGTCCTCCTCCACGCCGCTCCCATTAAGAGGATGGCGATTCTTGTTCAGGCTATGGCCACTCTTTATGTTGTTTATTTGATGCTCCAGGGAATATTTCCCCTGTCAACTGCCAGATTCTGGTCTTACTGCAATTGCAAAAGGCAGCTGGGCATTCCTTAATTAGGAATGCCTTCTAATAATCTCACTGAACATCACGAGGAGTCCCATGACGAAGGTTTGATCGATTCCAGGCTGCACAACAAGGCTCAGTACATCCTCTCCTAACAAGATCCCCGATGCCGCTTGTTTTCGTGTTGCCTGCAGCTCCACTAAATCAATCAATCAGTGACTCAGTACATACCTGATACCTTTATCTTCTCTACAACACTCCTCTCCACATTTCGCTAATGATGAAAACGAATAACATTATCGATAAAATTATATTAGAGGAGAGCAAACCTGAGCAATAATATCACGAGAGGCGCCGAATACTGTGAATGAGTAGCTTGGCTTGCAGAGGGCTCCCTCGATTTCATAGTCGCAAAGCTGCTTCGTATTCCGCCTCTTGGCACTACGGTTTAACACTACTTTGGCAGATGGTTTGCTTGAGAAGACTGTCGACACCGGCTTTATAACGCTAAATTCTGGCTCAATGCAGCCACACCCTGCATGATAACAATCTCCTCTAAACGCTTCCCATCGATCTTTAAAACTCAATCTCTGCTAAACCCACAGACAATTTCAGTCAACATATATGCAAATCTATTAAATGTGCTCAAATCGATAGTGGAATTCATTCACGAAATTGAATTGAGTACCTTGTGGCGGATAGTAAGAAGAATGTTCCCGACAGCATCCATAAGAAAGAGTTGGTGTCTGGCACGAGATGAGTAATTATCGACCCTGAACACCAGATTTCCCAATGAATCAAACACTGTGAAACCGTTGGCATTGAAGATGAAAGATCTCTTCCAAACCGTGAAGGTCGCAGGAGAGGAATAGCACTGATCATCTGTACAAAACTTATCATGGTCGCCACTATAATCTGAAACTCCCTCAGGGGACGAGACACGAGGATGTACCTGCCGCATTCTTCGTTCAGTTGGAACTTGGATGACCAATGCAGGGGGATCAAGAGAGGGCTGGAGGCTGGGAACCACTTCAAGCAGGATTCAACCTAATTATGATTTACCATATTTTTAGGGTTCCTGATGTCTTTAAATATCTCAGCTTCATATAAAATTTTCTTTAAGATATTTCTGCAGCGATGGAGACATGGAATCAGCGAGTGCAACGTGTGCTATGAAAATCAGTTACATTACTTCACTGCAATCTGTAATCATTCCCTCCAAATGCCACGTGCATATAACACACAAAAGAGAAAATCCGACAACCGTCCAAATTGAGTAAAATAGGCATTAGAGGATCTAATGCAATATATGTTAGCCGTAAAAAATACCCGGTATATGGTTGCGTCACCGACATAATAATGTGGACCAAATGGCCAACAAAGAGACGTTAAAATGTGTCAGCTTGGGCAAGAGGTGCCAATGAGGGCGTAACAAGTTACAATGTGTCAATGAGGTGCCAATGAGGGCGTAACAAGAACCCACCAGTGATGTTTGCCCATTAACAAAGGAAACGTAGTTAAAGAGCGGTGAGATATTATGAATACAAATAATCTATAAGTATCTTACAACAAAGTAATAAAAAAGTACTAAATAAATGTTGTATTAGGAATAGAAATAATCAATAAGCATCTTTACAATAAAGTGACAAGAGCCACGAGGTTGGTGCCATTGATAGTTTCGAATGCAGTTTAGATCTGCTCTACAACTAGGGTTTTATAGTGAGGGTTGAGTCTAGTTTCGCTATGCTATGCAATTAGGATTTTATCATTTTGCTTGAGGAGGTTACGGCTCTTTTCTTAGCTTCCCTTTATCCTTCACTTTGTGAGTCAATGGTTTTAGAATGTATGTTTGTTTATACAGAGTGGTAGAGATGTCAATGGTAGTGGCGAGGGGCTATGTGGTGGTGATTGCCGGTGACAGAGGTGGCTACTAGTGAGGTCTCTCTGCAGCGACGACTACGAATCGATCAGGTTACTGGTAGCAATGTCGTGGGTAATCCTAAAGTTGTTTTGGCCGTTGATTCGGTACGGGTTGTTATTCCTTTTGCGGAAACACCCCGTTTCTTTGAACCTCTCCAAGTCGAGCAAGCATGGCTATCCCTTGGTGCTCAAGGATTATTGGGAAGTGGTTTCTCCACATATGGCCTTATTCTATTTTTAGCTCATTTTGAGTAGTTTTTTTTTGTAAATAATGCTTTTAGCATGTTTTTAGCTTCCTTGTAATGGGGATTTTTAGGGATGGATTGTTGATGTTGTTGATAACATCCATCAGGAAGGCTATTTGTAAGGTTGTTTTTTAGCCAATGAATAATATTGTTATGATTATGATCTTATTTCCGGGGAAAAGAAAAACAAGAGCCGCCACAAGGTGGCAATGCTTTTGAGGTTTCCACCTACATTGGTTGTTGATGAGTGATTGAATGAGGTATTGGGGTTTAGGTTTGAAGTGGAATACGCATTTGGTTCAATCTAATTTTTAGATGACATTTTGAAATTATTTTTACTTTTAAAATTAACATGTGCTATTTCTATAATACATTTTCAAGAAGTATGAATACAATAGACCTTGGGCTTAAAAAGTGCATAAAACTGATTAATTTATATAGGAATAGTACAATTACAATACATTTTCAAGAAGTATGAATATCATAGACCTTAGGCTTAAAAAGTGCATAGAATTGATTATTAGAGATTATAATAGTACAATTACAATAAGAAATTGCTTGCATTGAACTCCAGCCTTTTTAGAAAACCAAAATTATCCAAATACATATCCAAATCAACGATCACATCAAATAAACTAGGTTCATGTAATATTAAATGTGGGAGCAAGGTAGACAATATGAGAGGCCAAGTGCCAAACGTTTGATTGCTTAGTAAAAACCTCAAATCCCAATTATGTTTCTGTCATTATAATTCAATATTTCATGACATTCTCTCCCATTCTTGAAAGTCTAGAAAGCATTCCAATCATAGTCATGTGTCTATAGGAACAATCTTTGTTAGGAGGCAATATGGGATGCAAATCACCAAACTTAAACCATAATACAATGCATTGCATTGAGATCAACTAATAAATACCCAAGGCATATCACATTGCAATGTTACTTTGCACTTGCATCATAACCACGTACTATGTATCATATAATTGCTAATGCAAATGCCCAGTGGGATTTCAAATGTATGGTTGTTTGTGTTTACTTGATTGCAACACATTAATATTTTCCATATGCAAACATGAAGAATGACCAAAACTAAACTAAGGAATCTGTGCAATGCATTTTCATATGAAATATATAGCTTGTGTATCAATAGTCTAATATTGTTTTTTATGTTTTCGATGCTAAATCATTTCATTGTGCAACTGCAAGTATTCTAAGATAGTTTATAAACGATACAAGATGTCATGGAATCAATGAACAATAGTATTTATGACAACTATAATTTTTTCCATAATAAAAATCAAATACCATCATGATAAAATAGTGCAAAAAGTTTGAATTTATTTTTAGAATAAAAAAAGTAGTCTAAACAATGAAGGTTGAGTATTTGAACAAAAAATTTTGACAAGAAAAAAATGCTTCATCTATAAGTATAAATATTCTGCAACAAGGTTATGTATTTTTTTGTTATCTTTCACATGACTGATATGCCATAGTTAGCTTCAAAGTCTGTGTAGCATTCGCTAGTTAATTTTTCAAATAATATAATTGGCATTTCAACTCATGAAAAGAATTGGAACAATCAAGAAATTATCATTGAGAGGGGAATAATACCAAAGTAAATGTAGTTTGAAAAGCAATCAAAAGCTAGACACGACGCTATGGGGTATACTTAAGGTGCAAAAGGAAATTATTATCGAGAGGGGAATAATACCAAAGTAAATGTAGCTCGAAAAGCAATCAAAATCTAGACACAAAGCTATGGAGTATAATTAAGGTGCAAAAGGAAATTATTATTGAGAGGGGAATAATACCAACGGAAATGTAGCTCGAAAAGTAATCAAAATCTAGACACGATGCTATGGAGTATGGTTAAGGTGCAAAAGGAAATTATTATCGAGAGGGGAATAATACCAAAGTAAATGTAGCTCGGAAAGCAATCAAAAGCTAGAAACGACGCTATGGAGTATAGTTAAGGTGCAAAAGGAGTCTTGCTATATCACCAAAACAAAGCATGGGTTTTAGCTTTGTTACTTGAAGAACTTGTTGCATTAGTCTAGGATGGGTCTTAACTAAGCCAAACGGGGCTTTGCCAATGTTATTCATTCTTTGTGAAGAAAATATACCTATGGTTTAATTTGGTTCATTTTCAATCCATAAGCAAAGAGATAAAAAAACAAATAATCTACTAAAGGGGGAACGATTAAGAAATTTAGGTGATCAAATTCAAGTGCAAAGATTTTATCTATTGACCATAGACATGAACCAAATCTTGACATTTAAAATGTTGTGAAGGGATGCATTGACAAACACTTTCAAACAATTCATGAATAACAATAGAAAGAAGTGTTGCTGCCTTTCACACACCTGGTTCACGTGGCAGAAATCTTCAAGCCACTCGGTGTGTCCTTGGGGGAAAGTCTCGAGTCAAGGATGTCACCTTGTTCTTGACTCCTCTGTTTAGGCTCAATTCCTAATGAAGCCAAGGTGGGTAGACCCTATTAAGTTACTAAGGCCAATTACTTAGTATGGTGATGTTAAACTGAATGAATTACTTAGGAGTTTGGAATTTAACCATAAACAACCATAGATGACAAGATACAAAGTGAGCGCATGAAAGCACAATGTTGAGACACAATATATATATATAGCAAGAAAATAACGAGTGCCTTAAAATGGAGTCAAAAGAAAATCAATGTACTTGCATGTGCTTGGGGTGAATGTTTTGCAATTGCCTCTTGGTATGTTTTAAGTTAATGTGAAATATGAGTTGATTAAAATTAGGCGAAGGGGTAGACTCCAGATTTACCCGAGAGTACCTGGAGTATGTCCAAAACTAAACCTTCACGGCTACCTGCAAGGAATATGTGGGTTGAATGGAGTCTCTGGGGCTATTGTTCATAACGCACCCATTAGGGTGTGACAGAGATCGGCGCCTCGAGGTCACTTTTCAGAAGTTCCCGCTTCGTTTGGGGATTTTTCCACCGTAATGGTTTGATCTAGGTGTTGGAATTTCACCTGATGGTTTGTCAATTTGGGAGAGTGAATCCTAATTATGCTAGTCACTTAAGTGATTTTGATACAGCTTGACTGATCGGATGAATCGCAACCAATTGCAGAGCATACACACCGGATTCTTGTCAATTTTAGTAAATTTTGAGATGGATGTTCTTGTTAAAAGGAAAACCCTCCAGGAACCTCTTTCGGCCCAAGTGGACCTCAATCGGGGAATCAAGAAGGGGTCGATTTTATTATGTTTAATGAAACAAATGATGATAGCAAATGAAACATAAAAATATAAGCAAACCGCAATTTTCTAATTAGACTACCACGAACCTTTCTTCACCTTTCGGCTCAAAAGGAGGCTCGTGGGGTAAGTATTAAAGTTACTTTGAAACCAATAGAAATGGAATATGGAAATTATTTTAAATCAAAGTATACTACCCTCTAGATTAGTACTACGCTAGATTGAAAAAATATGAGCGAAAAGCAAAAACTGACACGGACGCAAATCCCCCCAGGGGGATGGGGAATGGGCTCAAAAGAGCCTATTCAGAATTATTTTTATTATTAGCAGTTACAATATGAGCAAACTGATATGATGCCTCTTGATTCTTATACAGAATGAAACCAAGATCTTACAAAGTGCAAAAATTAAAGATTTCAGTAAAAAAGGGAGACCCCTGGGGGGATTCAGAAGGCCCAAAAGTCACTTTCGAAAAGCAGCTCCTCCTCTTTTTTGTTATACCTGCTAAAAACTAGCAATATTATTAGACTGAAATATGCCCAAAAGCACTTTGAAATTACCTTTGGGTCAGCTTACTTTTAACCCAAAAAAAAGCTAAATTAAAACTAGTTAAAAAAGGTAAAAAGGGAACCAAGGAAAGCAAGATTTGCTTGGGATCTTGGCTTGCATTTTAGGCAACCAATATGATGTGCACTGATTGCTAGATTTATCTTTTATAACAAAAAACAGAAATCTAATGCATGCAAGATACAAATTCTCTTTAAAATTCCATGCAAAAAGGATGATTACCCTAAAGCTAGATCTAGAATGCTTGTGAAACATTTTAAGAACAAGATCTATATTATGGGCTTTGAGGAGATATATCTATGTTAAATTTACTTTAAGATAATAGATCTAAACAATATCAACGCTGTGAACAAAGTAAACAGGTAAAAAAATTGATTTTGAAGGAGGAAAAGGAGAAGAGAAGTGCTTGTTGCTGAAGTAGATCTGCAATGGAAACTTGTTAGTGGAATACATAGGGGCAATGTATTCACAAAGATTTTGGATGTACAGTGGATTCAAACTAGATCCATAGCTTGTCCAATCCTTGCTACCTGAAAGCTAAACACACAATCTTGCACGAAACCTCATGAGATCTGGATATATATATGAAAAAGAGACAAGAATTACATGCAAATAAACTTATTAAACATGTATAATCTAGATATTATAGTCATATATGCTATGAGATATAAGAAAAACAAGTAACCTTACTTGCCCAACTATACTCCTATTGATTCAGCTGAATCGTTCAAGCCAAACAGGGATCAGATGCAGAATTTGAGAGAAAAGCCGACAACATCAATAGCCGTAAGACAATGCTTAATCCACACATATGAGAGAATTACACCATTTGGCCTCCAAAGCTTATTTATTTCAACAATCAAAATATTACAACAGTATTATAATAGAAAGCCCTTCAATCCAACTCTAACTAGCTTGGAAGAGGCATCTTGTGCTTTATTTATACAAAAAATAGGAGATCCAGTCCAGGGGGGCACAAATCCCAAGGAGATAGACCACCGTAGCTGAAGGAGATTCCATCAATGCATGATCTGTGTCTAACTGAGCCAGATCTGAGTCTCACTGAGTGCAATTGTCAATCGGGGAGCTGATCTGACTGACACATCAACCTGTTGATTGAAGCATGCACCAAAACTCATCCAGATGAGCCAAAACGTGTGGAGGACAGAGGGAGGGCGAAATTCCCCATAAAGGATGTTGAAGATCAACTTTGGATCTGATTTGATCACCTCCTTCAGTTAAGGATTTGTCAGATCTAGTCAATCTGGTTCAGATCTGACTGATTTCAATCAAATCGGCTGAGAACCCATTGATCTATGATTCTGGATTTGCTCCATTATTCATCAATTTATTAATTAAAATAATTAATAATTGATTTTTGGGTCTTTTTGACCTGAGTGATGGAAAATCACTCAAAACTAGGAAATAGTGGGTCCATGGGTTTACATGGTGCTCTTAGCTTGAAAATGAGCACCTACATGACTGCAACAGATTATTTGGCCCACTTTTATTACAAAATAAAATTTTCCAATTAAACTATTAAAAAATAGCCTAAGTTTTGGAAAAATTAAATTTTAATAAAAAACACTGAAAAAACTAAAAATTTGAAAAATTGAAAAAACCTAGGGGGACTTAGACATGTTCATATGACTCGACCATGATGTCCAGCATGTTTATACATTGACACATAGACTCTAATAACCTCAATAGGCCTAAATGCCAAGCCGACCACCCCAACTTTGGAGGTATGGAGTGAAAAAGTCAGAAATTATCAGTCATTTATTCAACAACCAATAATAACCAAGGGAAAAAACACCGTGGGATGATCGGATTGATAAATAAAGTCTAAGAGACCGAGTCTTTTATAGAAACTATCATGCTAAAACATTTATTACAATTCCCCCATGGGGTATGAACATGTGATATAGTACAACACAGCTTCCCAGAAGCAAGACTGAAGGTTTTCTGAAGTCCGAACAAGTTATCCTTGTTCAGTTCACCAGGATCACTTGATAAAAAACCATTAAGTACAACTGAGGTGGTAACAAGAAGTATAGTTGGATTGTTTTTAATTTTTCAAAAAAAACGAGTTGGCGCAACATGCAAAACTCTCTATGTATTCTCAATTTCAATAGCTATGAACTTGGAGCAACAGTTGGAAAAGATAAGGATAGTTGCGAAATTTCTCTCAAGAATTTTTAACACATGCACTAGATGGTTATTCAAGTAGCATATAATATCTGTAACTATTTTTTTGTCAGTTTTTGTTTTCAACGACATTGAAAAAATCCAAATAAGATTAGAACTTCTTGAAACAATATGCATATATTTAAATGTGTAGTATGGAGATCTCTATCAGTAAGCCATTGCAACCAGACTAGTTTTCATGTGACATTTGCAAAAAAAGGTGACAAAAAGAAATTGAAACATCATCAATTTACCCTTTGTTGTTTGCATGTATATGAACCTGCAAGTGCACATCATGTATAAAAAATGGTTAAGACAAGAAAGAATATAACAATAGCATATGAATTTTCAACTTTCTAAATAAACAATTTTCTTTGTTGTAGCAATGGAATGATTCAAATGCCATGCATGGAGAGGAAATTGAGCAACATATTTGTATTTGCATAGTTAAATAATCAATGCAAGTAAACAACAGAGTCAATGTTTCCAACAATTCCATTATTAAATATTCAAATAAGACATTTCCCTAATTGCAAATGCTAGCATGGAACTTGTATGATGATAGGATTTCCGATTAAAAAAAAGGATATGATTTATATATTCTACTTAAATTATTAATGTAATCAATTATTGTGAGAAGCATAATGCCATTGAACATGGATTACATTTACAATGTCATCGTTAGGAAAGTAATTTCTAAGATGTAATTTTTTTTTGCTTTTTCTTGCCCTTGAGTTGAGGAGTCATGTCATAACGAAAGTATAGTCACTACAATAAAACACAACAACTGTTATAAACATGAAGGTATTGTTTTTTATTTTTTCCAATTTTTTTTCTTTTGCGGTGCAAGGCATATTTATAAATATAAAACAAGACAATACATCAAGTATGATCTAAATTTCCAAACTTGGAGAGGATTACAAAGTTCCAATTGAATTTAGAATTTTTCTCTATGAAAATTACAAGGTCATGATCTTAGAACTTGACAACTTTTTTCTAGCAAAATAAATTTAGTATCGCTATCGGAAATATTAGGATTTTTATCATTGGCATCACTAGTGCTAGAACACCTATTCTATAAATTAATGGCACAATTAATGAAACTAACTAAATTATGTGGAAGAAAACAAATCAACACAACAATGTTATTTGCTTTAGAATTTGAAGTAGTTGTAAACAATTATTGATGACAAATCAAGGCAAATAAAATTGACAAACATTTCATAAAGGAGAAAATAACTAACAAATGTATTTTCCTTCAAATCAAAGGGTTAGGAATAAGACCTGTTAAGTTGGTATAGGCTAGTGGTCAATTAACACTTTATTAATGGCTTGTGAAACCTGAAGACACAATGTGAAAAGATAAAAATAAAAATACAACATTCATCTCGTAAAATATTGAAGTGTCTATTTTTTAATGTCTAAATGAATATTTTCTATTTGCAAATTTTGAGAACTGAAATCTACATGGATTTTCTATAATGGAAACAAATCGGCTATGACTTGAAACAAATATTTCTCAGCAGAGAAAGAAAATATGCATTACAAAGATGTTTGTGTATATGTTTCTAGGCTCAATGGCAGGAAGGATTTAAGTCTGTAGGGGAATGGAAGAGCATAAGTTGGATAGCATATTCTTTTTTTGGCATCAGGTAAACATTGGAATATATTTATTTATTGCTTTCAATAGTCAATTGAGAGTTTTTTACTTGCAAATAAAATTGATTTTTTTTTTTTTTGCAAGCAAAGCATAGATGTAGAGACAAACAAATGTAGAAAAGTATGGTTTACTTCAAGTTTTTTTTAATGGAATTAAAGCAATTGCAATGTGCAAGGAAAGTTTTCAACCACACAGGAAAACATATATTGCATAAATGTAGATTGATACATTTCCAAGTTTAAGGGTGGGAAAGTTTAAGATTTGGGAGAAACCTAAAAAAAGAGGGTGGTGTTTGAATACCTGGTGTTCAAAATTTTGTCATGTCAATGATTCTATTGTTCATTTCCATAGTAAACAGTCCTTGATAGCATACTTTGTGTAGGTTGAAAATCATTCATGAAACATTGTTTGAATACTCTTGATAGGAGACATCCACAATAGTTGGGAAATATTCTTTCAAAGTGTACTGACCCACAAATCATGCATTCGATGATACTATCCTTTGTCTCCAATTTTCTGCCCAAATTTTGTTCATATGTAGTTGTTTTGTGGTTATAGAATGTATAGATAGTGGCATTTTGAATCATTGGAAATTTACATTGATTGCATATGCGTTGAAAACATGGTGCAAATGCATTTTTAGATTTGAATGTTCCATTTTATTTGTGACATTTTTAAATAGAGAACAATTATAACAAATACATGCAATACAAATATATTTTCAACACAGATAGTGCAAAAATATCTTGCATGTCATTTTCTTTGAGTAATTTTGTTTCCCCTATTTTGTTTTATATCTTTTGAATAGTACATGATGAAAACTATTTAGATAGTGGCATTGAAAGAGGTCCAGATTCCGAACATCCTAAAGCATTTTTATTTGAACTATGGACTGCAATCCATAGAAATTTACTATGGACTCTATTAAAGTCACAACAAAGGACAAGAAATTGCTTTGTTTCAGCTTGATTCAACTCAGAGCATCAACTATGATAGAACTAGTTTTAGATACCATACACTACTTCTACAAAAGTAATTAATTGCAACATATACAACAAAGATATGGGCATTTTTATAGCACCACTAAGCTAGGAATTTCTAGATTTTTGTTTATATTGTCTCTTGACACATTATGCAAATTTACAAATAAAGAATCTATGTACAATGTAACACACAATGTTAATAAAATTTGTGAACAACCATATTTTGCATTCCAAAGCATTCTAAGGCAGATTTCATAAGAAATATAGATTAAAATAAATCTTGAAAATGATAAAAAAATGTCGAGATATTAGACAAGGTAGTAGATTAATACAACCAGACTTATATAGAATTCTATGTTCATACAAGCAATAATTTGACCTGCTAAAATATGGTATGAAGAAGATCATTTAATAAATTATCACAAATAACAATGACAAGTTATATCTACTCTTTCAAGTGTTGAGATAATTAGAACCCATCCAATTTATGGAGAGAAGCCATGAGCAATGATGCTTCAGTTCAAATGAATATAAAAAGAATCAAATTTGTGAAGTAGATCCAATATCAACTTTCTGCTGAAAAAAAGCACATAAAGGAACCAGTTGAAGAATGTGAAGATACAGAACTCTGAGACTATACAGTCTTACTTCACAAGGGTTGCTCAAATCAAAGAATAGCTTGAAGCAGTTGAAGAGAATGTCGAAGAAGGAGAAATTGTAATGACTAACTTGAATGGTCTCCCTACATCATGGGACTCATTCATTCAAGGAATCTGTGTAAGAAGGAGGTTGATCTCTTTCAACAGACTCCGAGAAGAATGTGCACAAGAAGAAGCTCGACTCATGAAAATATAAGACAAGATGGGAGTAATTGAAGTGGTTGATCTTACACTAGGAAGAAATACAAGAAGAAGGAGAAGAGGGAGAACTTTCATCACAACAACAAGAAGGACAAGAAACAAAAGAAGACCAAGAAATATCCTTCCAATGTTTGATGTTATACTTTTGATGAAAATGGACATTTTGCAAGAGGTTGTCTTGTTAGGAAAAAGAAATACCATGCTCATATTGTTGAAGACAATGAAACAACAAACAAAATATTCAGAAGGGAGAAGGATGATTCAGATGAAGAGTATGTGCTAATATCAACACTTACTGGCACTATCTCGCATGAAAGCAATGATTGGCTTATGCATAGTGGAGCTTCTAAACACATGAAAGGATACAAGGAATCGTTCGCCGATATGTCGAAACATGAGTCACCACATATGGTGAAACTTGGGGATGATTACCAATACTCGATAAAAAGGAGTGGATAAGCTTCATACAAGCTAGACTCCAGTAAATATTTAAAGATGAAGGATGTGTTATATGTTCTAGAATTATAGAAGAATATTATGTCCATCTCTGCATTAGATGCAAGGGTATGAGAGTTGCATTTGTCGATGGCTAGTTCTGATGTGGCCGAAAGGGAATAAAATAGATGATGCAATAGTGATTAGAGAAGAATACAGAGGATTGTACAAGATAAGGGAACAACCTAAACAAGCACTAGTTCATGAGTCAATTGAACCAAGCGAACTGTGGCACAGAAGGATTGAACATGTGCATTATAGAGCACTACCGATGGCAAGAAAAGTAGTCTCTGGACTTCCAGAGATCCAAGAAAAGCATGAAGGAATTTGAAAAGGATGTGCAGAAAGAAAGAATGCAAATAAGACATTTCCCAATAGTGAGAGAAAGGCCAAAGGAATACTGGAGATAGTACACTTAAATGTATGCGAACCCATGTCTTCTAGTTGATTAAGCGGGTATGTGTACTATGTTTCCTTTATATATGATTTCTCACATAAGACTTGGATAAATTTCTTGAAAGGGAAAAACAAAGTTTTCATTAAGTTCAAGGAATATAAATCCTTGGTTGAGAACCAAACCGATAGGAATATCAATATTATACGGTCAAATAATGGAGAAGAATTCACCTTGGAATAATTCAAGGAACTCTATAGAGAACCCAAGATTTAGAAGGCGTTGATAAATCCATACAATCCTCGGTATAATGGGGTTGCAGAACAAAACAACCAAACCATCATGGAAGACGCAAAAGAAATGTTGCATGACCAGGGTCTTCCTATGCACCTTTGGGAAGAGGCAGCAAGAACATATGTGTATGTATAGAACCATGCTCCTCATTGAGTACTTGAAAATAAGACTCTAGAAGAGGGTTTCTTAGGAGAGAAACAAATCAATCATCTAAGAATATTTGGATGCGAGGTGTACATACATATCCCAAAGGAGAAAAGGACCAAGCTCGATCCTTCTGGGAGGAAGGGTGTATTTGTAGGGTACAGTGATACATGAAATTCCTATTAAATATACTTCCCATGATTTAAGAAGATCGACATCAGCTAAGATGTTATCTTTGATAAAGACTCAACATACTTTAGATCCAAGAGGACACCTATTCAAGAGGAGGAAACTGAAGAAATGAGAGCCCAAGATATGGAAATCGGATAAGCAATTCAAGAATACCATAAAGATCATGACATGAACTAACCACAAGTGGTAGAGACAATCCTTAATAAGGATTCCCACAAGAGGAAACCAGCATGGGAATGAGAGCTCATACGAGAAGTAGAAAGTTAATTATGGTGCTCCAAAAGGAATACATAGAGAAAGAAAAAAGGAAATTCCCTACAATAGCTATGTGTCCTTTCTATGTAACATCATTGAAATAGAACCTTCCACCAATGACTAGACTACAGAAAAGAAATAATGAAAGGATGCTATAATCACGGAATGTCATTCAATCATGAAGAATGATGTCTGGGAGATAGTTCTGAGATCGCAAAAGAAAATTGTCGTGAATTTGAAGTGGAATTACAAGATCAAGCATGTTGTAGATGGAAGCATAGATAAATACAAGGTAAGGTTCATAGAATGAGGATTCTCACAAAAAGAAGGCATAGACTACAAAGATACATTTGCACATGTGGAAAGGTACACTTCCATTAGGACCAAACTTGCATTAGAAGCAGTTATGAAATGGAAAATACACCAAATGCATGTCAAGACATATTTCTTGAGTGACTGTAGTCGAGGAGGAACTGTATATGGAACAACCACTGGGATTCGAGACACATGACAGGAAGACCCATGTGTGCAAATTGAGGAAGGCCTTGTATGGATTTAAACAGGAACCGAGGACATGGTATGATAGGATGTATATCTTCCTAGTGAGCTTAGGATTTACCAAGAGTAAAGAATATTCCAACCTTTACTTCAAGGTTGAAGACATAAGACCATTGATGCTCTTGATATATGTCGATGACATGTTCCTAACAAGTGAAGATGAACTCATTAAAGATGAAAGGAGGAGACTTGCGATAGAGTTCGAGATGAAATACCTAGGTATGATGAACTACTTCTTAGGCATGGAGGTGTGGCAAAGTGCAGGTGGGATATTCCTTGGTCTAGGAAAGTATGTAGTGGAGATTTTGAAGAGATTTAGAATGTTTTACTACAAGGAAATATCCACACCTATGGCATCTAACTTGAAGCTTCTAAGTGATGCTTCATCTAATTCCATTGATTCCATGATGTATCATCAGATGTTTGGATCATTTATGTACCTGATGAGTATGACGCCAGTCACATGCTTTGCGGTGAACACCTTGAGCGAGTTCCCGATGGATATGAAGTATGTTCACCTGATAGATGCAAAGCATGTATTGATTTACCTAAAAGGTATAGTGGATTATGTGATGAAATATGATGCAAATAAGAATATTAACCTACATGCTTAAGTTTATTTGGATTGGGAAGGTAGCACCACTAACTAGAAGAGCACTTCGGGTTGTTGCTTCAGTTTACGATCTGGCATGATCTCCTGGTTCAACATGAATCAATCATGCATGGTGCTGAGTACAGCTGAGGTAGAGTATGTTTCCACTTTCTTGGATATTTGCGAGGTGGTGTGGCTACGAAAGCTACTGTCTGACTTGTTTTATCTCTACTTGGATGTGACTTGTGTCTTCTACGATAATTAGATTTGTGTGAAGCTGTCGGAAAACCAGATGTTCCATGACAAGTTGAAGAACATCTATATCAAGTTCCACTGTATCAGGGATATGGTATAGAGAGGATCAGTGAATCTCCAATATTTGGCAATGGACAAGCATATAGATGATGTGTTGACCAAGCCTCTAGCTAGATTTAAGTTCAAGTACCTCAGAAAAAGACTTGGTGTGATCCAGAATGACACCACTCAAAAGAGGGAGTGATGTGTTTTAGCATATCTAGAGAGACATATCATATGAGCATAAAATCTTGGTGAATATTGTAGGTTTCTCAGGCATAATCCTTCTTGTAAGTTGTCCTTTTATGTAATAAGTCCTAGCGAAGCTCACGGGTTATCCTTCGATGTAATCAATCTTGATATGTTTCTATGCTAGAAATAATGGATTCATAATATCTCACATGGGAAATGAGATAGGCTATCTGAGGAAGAAAAATTTCGGTGTAGTAGGATGTTCAGACGTAATCAGTCTTGTAGGTTGTCCTCAGATGTAGTTATTCTTGGCGAAGATCACATGTTATCCTTGGATGTAATCAATCCTAATACATGTTATTCAAGTGTAAATATGAGCCCTAGTGTGGTACGCAGGTTAATCAAATGTAAAAATTCATGTGGTTTGTCCGAGTGTAAAAATATCCTTGGCGTGGTACGCAGGTTACTCATATGTAATATGACCCAAAGGTTGTCTAAATGGAAAATATCATGGACATAGGTTGTTTAGATGTAATAAGTCTTTGAGGTTAACCTAGAACGTAAAAGTCCTGATGTAGAAGGTTGTTTGGCCATAATAAGTCCTTACATATATATCTATATATGTGTGTGTTTCCATGTTGAGATGATAAGGTCATGAAGCACGTGAGGTGCACCTAGGTGGTTCTCCTTTACTGGTAGAATGTAGGTTGACCGTGGATGCTCTATGTTCTCTATTTTTTTTTGTGTAGGACAAAAAATATGATCTGGATACAACAAGATAAAGGTATAAGACGTAGGTTATTTCCATGCATATGTAAAGAAGGTCCTAGACAGTCCCTACATGATGGATTGCTAGAGATGCGATGAAGACCTAGATGAGGACTAGGCCTACACTTAGCATGAAAAAGGGTTGGATCTGTAGAAACTTTCAATGACAGATACTATTGTTTGATGATCGATAAGAATATGTCAATGGAAACAACTATGATGATGACTCTATGACTCCATGATGATGAATCTATGATGAATACATGACCAGACGTGTTGATGATTATGGAAGAGAGATAATACCTTCCTTGTTAAGAGGCAGTGTTGATGTATTTGTAACTCCAGAAGATATTCTGATGTATATTATCATTGTATGTTGTTGTACCCCCATTGGAGATGTGTTTTCCTCCTTGCGAGATGTCTTTATTGTGTCTAGACCTTGAGGTACAACTTTCTCTATAAGTAGGGGAAATAGTCCCCAGTGTGACATCATGTAATGTGTATTTGGAGTCTCTCTAGGATATTTCTACCAAGTTAGGGAAACAAGTCGGCCCCAATCATGTGAAAGGTCAGTCACTTGAAGGGTATAAATAGGGAGGTGCTCTCCCTCATTTATACACACCTCACCTCACTCAAGTTTGCATGAGAGAGAGAGAGAGACAAGGGAGGAGAGGTAGATAGTTGTTGAGTACTTCTTATTACTTGGTTTGATAATATTATGACACAGTCTTTGTGACTGTACTATTATGAGGAATTTTGTGGGGTTTTCTCCTTTATGGTTTCCCCGGTGAAAATATTTGTGTCTTTTGTATATGTTATATCTTATGCATCTCGCTTTAATTATTATTATTTTAGACAAAGATCCTAATTAAGCTAATAAGATATAAGAAAAAATAACAATAGATCTATTATGGTGGTTTTTCCTAGGTTTGGGTTTTCCATGTAAACATTATGTGTCGAATGTGATATGGTTTCTTGTCTATTTTATTTGTCTTGCAAGTTATTATATTTTAAATCTCGTTAAACCTAATAATTTGTATCATAGCTTGTGTGCAAATGCATCTTGAGAGAAAGGGATATTTGTTGTTTTGTGTGTGCTATCTAGAAATGATAGAAAATGTCTAGGTTGTGTATTGAAACCCTAGTCATGTGATGAGATGATTTGCAAATGCAATTTACATTTCTAGTTGTACATGAAGAAGGGAGATAATATATGATTACAAAAGAATAGTTGATCTACGGAGAAGAGAATTATTGTCAACATGCCATATTTGTAAACATGTGGAGGACAGAACCATGAGTCTTTAATTAGAAAAAAGAACATAGATCTAAGAAATGGCACAAGATGATTAGTTGCATGCACTAGAAGAAAACCCAAGAATCTAGATCGTCTTAGATCTATTAGATTGAAGACAACCAACTTCTAGATCTCACATGTTGAATGATTTGAATACTCTTCTTGTGGAAATCATGGAATGGAGATATTAGAAATTAATAAGAGAGAAAGCTTGCATAAAAATTTATTTCCTGTTAGGTTTGGATGTAGGTACAGAAGGAGTATGGTAGAAAATGAGAAAGCATATGAGAAAGAAAGTGAGCATGGAAAAGAGAGAGGATGAAGCAATGGATGGTGATGGGGTAGTAACCATGAAGACACATGTAGAACAAATAATGGAGCAGTTTGCATGTAAATGGTAATATGAGTGTAATAACTGGTAAGGCATGCATACCCTTGATAACTCATCGGTAAATTCAGGAGACATACCTAGGCAATAAGGGGATGTATGTGATATCCCCAAGTGAAATTTAAAGGGAGGATTGCTAGCGTTAACCTTGAATTGGGAATGAGTTAAAGGTGGCTTAGGTGTATCACATGGTTTCTTGTAGCCCATGGTATAGGCTCAAGGTATTTCATGTAAAGAAGTCTTGATAAGGCTTGAGAAGGATCCATTGTAAAGTGTCCTGGAGGTGAGAAATGGCTAGCTCACTTGACCCAACTTAGCTAGTTTAGGTCAAGGGATTTAATAGATATATTATGGTATTTTTCCTACTTTTGGGTTTTCCATGTAAACATTGTGTGTCTATTTTATTTCTCTTGCAAGTAATTACTATAATTTAATGCTGATTAAACCTAATAATATGTTTCCTTGTTTCAATTTTTCCTCTAGAATTATTAATATTTTTTTTTCAATTTGCATATGGAATGCAACATTAAAGAAGAAGCATAAGTGGAATATAAGTTTTAGATTCATAAAAAATAAAATAGATAAAGGAAAAGACCATTAATAATTGAACAATTAGTGAAACATGGGATCTAAATCACCAAACTTAAACTATAATACAATGCATTGCATTGAGATCAACTAATAAATACCCAAGGCATATCACATTGCAATGTTCCTTTGAACTTGCATCATAGCCACATACTATCTATCATATAATTGCAAATGCAAATGCCGAATGAGCTTTCAAATGTATGGTGTTTTTGTTGAGATATTGTAACTTCGAAGAATATTCTATATGTATGTTTTTGTGGTCCCAGATGGTCCTACCGGGAGAACCACTTGTATTACATTGTACCCCGATGCTCCTAATCGGATGAACTAATAAGATTCATGAGGTAGTCCCCTCTGATTGTAAAGGTGGGTCATCAGCACCCCAGTGTGGTTACTTGAGCCTACATGATTTAACTAGAGCCTACATGTCAAATGAGTTAACTTAAGTGAACGGATGAATATAAATAGAGGTGTAGTGCTCCTCATTTGAGACACACACTCTCACTTGTGTAGCGCATTAGTGAAGAAGAGAAGGCTGGAGAAGGAGGAGGATCAGGCTTTGATCTCCTTGCTGGTTTTATCTTTTATCTTTTTGGGGCATCTATATTGAGGAATCTTTTTGCTGGGTTTTCCCAAGATAAATATTTGTGTTCCTTTTTTATGGTTTTGTTTGTCTATCTTTCAGTGATCCTGTTTATATGCTTTTGTCATGAAAATGAAATGAAATACTGATGTCTTAGCTAAGCATACGAAAATTTAACATGGTATCAGAGCCACCCTGAAAAGAAGACATTGTGCAGCTATAGAATATAGGGATTCTTACTTTTTGGTTCTCTCTCCACAATTGATCAGCAGAAGCAGGCTAGGCTGACTCTCCATTGAAGGGTGCATCTTTCTGTCGAAGCGGAATTCGATTCCAAGCATTTTCATTTTTCGGTGCGGGAAATTAGGGCTTCTTGCAGAAGAAGAATTTTTGAGTGAGCCCAGCATAGGATTGCTCTCCTCATCAATTCTAGAGACCTGGATCAAGTTTTTTGGTTGGGTGAAACTTCGGGAAAGTCAAACCTAGTTTGACCCCGAACTAGAAAAACCCTAAATACTAAAACTGCTAAGTTTTGGTACATTCGCTATATACTGAGATTGGCCAAGGTTCATGAGCAAAAAATTGCATAGGACGAATATAACATACTGATGTATACTGTATCCAAAATTCAGCCTCATATGCGCTATATTTTGGGATATATGATCCCTCCAATTTAGGGATCTAGCCTCTTCTAGAATTCATCCCTAAACAGGACACCTGGGGAACATTGCTATAGCTTGGGCTACAGAGGTCCAAATTGAATTCCTAAAGCTGTTCCAGAAATATCACAGACTTTACTTTCTTTGGTCCGAATTTTAGAACCAGAATATGAAACAGTGACATGTGGAAGTTCGTACAACTTTTCTGTTCTGAACAGTCCTGTAACAGGTCACCGTGGGAAAAGGATCATAAATCGAAATTGGTGAAACCAATTCTAATGAACCCTATGTTGTTGGATCAGGGACATGTGCTGTTACTACAGTACTAAATTTCAGACACATAGGAGCCGTAATTTCGGATATATCACAGAAACAGTGACAGACATTTCTGCAGAAGAAATTGGAAAACTAGGGCTTCCTGTTCCAGGAGCTTCCCTCCATTGTTTTCAGAAAAGGAGTACATTAGAAAGATCCATTTGAAGATATCTATCTTTCTATCCAATTAGATCTTAAATATTCCAAGTTTTTAAAATTAGGGTTTCTCTGACAAACCCTAAATCAACTAGCTCTGGAAGCAGGACGGACACCTCAAATCGGTAAGATCTAATCTTTTGCTATTTGCATTTGAGGTTCTCATTTCAAAGTGATCTATCACATCAGCTTGATTATAAGCTTGGTAAAGTTGACAACTTCCAAGCATGGAAGTATATGATCTCTCTAAATAAAATGAATTGGACACCTACATAAGTAGAGAGGTTCCAGTTCCATACGGAGATGAGGCTCAAAGCCTTACACAAGAAGAACTTGATCAAGGCCAAGAAGATCATTGTTGATTCAATCATGGATAAAATTGTACCACAAGTGTATTCCATAAAGACACCGAATATGTTTGATTCCTTGATCAAGCTATTTGAAGATAAAAACTTAAATCAGAAGATGGCTTTGAGAAAACAGTTGAAGAATGTGAAGACCCAGAATGCAGAACAACTTGAAGCAGTAGAAGAAGAAGTGGAGATTGCAGAAGTGGTGATAGCCACCTTGAATGGCCTCCCAAGATCATGGGATTCATGCAAAGAATGTATGCCAGAAGGAAGTAATTGCTTTCAGCTCAAGTCATAAGAAGAGAAGAAGAAGATGGGAGCAATTGAAGATCAAGCTCTCACCATTCAAAGAAGATCCCTCAAGCGATGAAGAACTCAATTCTTGTCATTTGGATAAGAAATAATGATTTCATGAATGAAGAAGATGATAAAGAAGAATGATCAAGATGGAGTCTACCCACAAAACAAATAAAATATAAGTATTCAATTGTCATTTCATGATATCGTTTTGTTATACATTTGATTATATTCAGTTGATGTGTTATGCATGATAGATTGTTTGCATTAATGACTGTATACTACTAATGGGTAAGTAGCTTATGGTGCTATACAACTCTCCATTTCTACTTATCAAACCTCTTTGTTGACATATTGGATTAGTGCACAATCTAGAAAGTTTATGTCATGGTGGAGATGGAAGGCATCTAGAAAGTTTATGTGAGATATGGATGAATGTTGTATTGAATAAACAGTTGCATGATGCATAATAATTTGTTGTTATGCATATGTTTTATGAAATAGTTCTAACCATGCAAATGGTGCATTTGAATTGTAGGAAAGGTCATGTACAACCTCCTACAACAAAAGAAGGATGAGACTTGTTCCGAAGAACAAGTGATGACAATTCAAGATTCACTCCAATAAACATGAATCTGAAGCTACAAGGGTCAAAGACACCATGATGGAAGAAAGAGCTTCAGAGAGTGGTAGATCCACCTTGAAGGATGAAGACCACCATGGGTATAAGAGATAACTCAAGATGAAGAAAATAACTCTATGAAAGAAGCTATGATCAAAGAATAACAGTTGATCATGGGGAATGATGTATACGATATGATGGAACAAGTATACAAAGCAAGGTTCGTGATTCTCCCTAGAAAGAATAGACTATGACATGACATACTCTATTGACCAGTATATATCAAGCATAGAACCACCTGTACAGAATGAAGAGGGAATATGATACTCCACTTCAGGGGGAGTGACTACAGAAAATTATATATGAGTTCGACATGGTAGGACATGATGGATAGCTTTGTGATGGATCGAGACTTTACCAAGATTAAAGTGGGTTCCAACCTTCAAGGTTGAATGCATAAGACTAGGATATGATGATGACTTGAGAAGACAAACTCATAGAAGATGTTATGATACTAGAATGATGTTTGGGATATAGTACTTTGTGGTGTCTTCCAAATGGATTTGCAAGATAAGATATGTTGCTGATAGAAGTAAGGTAAGAGTTGTGGCTAGAGGTTTCTATCAGAAAGAGGGAATTAATTCTGAAGAGACACTTACTCCAGGAAGCAAGGTACACTTCATTCAAAACTATCATGGTAGTTTCTTCCATGATGAAGTAAAGACAAGCCTTCCTTGATGGTATGATTGAGGAAGAGTTTTACATCGAATAGTCACGATGATTTGAAGTTGAAGACAGATGGAATCAAGTATGCAAGTTGAAGAAGGCCCTATATGGCCTGAAGCAAGCTCCCAAAGCTTGGTATGGAAGAATAGATAGTTTCCTGATGAGCATGGGCTTTGCCAAGAGTAAAGTCGATCCTAACCTTTCCTACAAGGTTGTAGAATATGTACCTATCATTCTATTACTATATGTGGATGACTTATTCTTGACAGGGAATGAGAAATAGATCATGGAAAGCAAGAAGAAACTAGCAGAAGAATTTGAGATGAAAGACCTTGGGTTAATGCATTAATTCCCAGGTCTGGAAGTATGGCAAAGTTTAGAAGGAATCTTTCTCAACCAGGGAAAGTATGTGGTAGAGATATTGAAGAGATTCAATATGTTGGAATGCAAATTCATGGCCACACCCATGGACTCCAACCTAAAGCTGTTAGCTGATGAATCATTAGAGTTAGTGGATGTGACTCACTATAGACAGATCATTGGGTCATTGATGTACTTAACAAATACCAGACCAGACATTTGTTTTGCTGTGAACACCTTAAGTCAATTTCTTGTTCAACCAAGATGGGTTCACCTAGTAGCTGCAAAACTTGTGATGAGATATCTGAAAGGGACTATAGACTTTGGTCTATACTATGATGGTAGCCATGCGTATAGATTGTATGGCTACAAAGATGCAGATTGGGCTGGAAGTATCTCATCCAAGAAAAGAACATTAGGTATATGCTTTTGTTTGAGGTATGCTATGAGTTCATGGTTTAGCAGGAAACAGTCCAGTGTTTCTCTTAGCACAGTTGAAGCAAAATACATAGCATATTGCTCTACTAAGTTGTGAATCCATATGGCTACAGAAGCTGATATCAGGTCTCTTTGACCTGAAGATGGACACTACAATGATTCTATGTGATAACCATAGTTGTGATGACAAAGAACCCTGTGTTTCGACGTAACACGTAGAAATCTAGTATTTCTACATACAAGATAAGATGCAGATGATACTGTAGATGCAGATGATGGTGATTTAGTATTTCTATATTGAATATAGAGATGATGATGATTTCAGTATTCCCATACTAAAGATATAGATGATGATGATTTCAGTATTCCCATACTGAATATATAGATGATATTTCAGTATTTACATACTGTAGATACAGATGATGGTGATTTCGTATTTCTATACTGAATATAGAGATGATGATACTTTCAGTATTTCTATACTGAAGATACAGATGATGATGCTTTCAGTATTCACATACTGGAGATATAGATGGTGATAGTTCAGTATTCACATACTGAAGATGTAGATGATGATGGTTTGGATGATGATGTACTGACGAAGCCTCTGCCTCGAGTAGAGTTCGAACACTTTCGAGACAAGCTTGGTGTTGTTCGGAAAGACCTTCCTCGAAAGGGGGAGTAGTGATGTTGCAGTGGGATTGTATCATCCCAGGACACCTGTCCATAATAGATCCGGTGACCTCGGTCCTCGAGAATGTGGTGGGATTGTATCATCCCTGGGCACTTGCCCTAAAGTGATCTGAAGACCTCGGTCTTCGAGAATGAAGAGGGAATGTATCATCCTGGGACATTTGTCCATGATAGATCCGGTGACCTTGGTCCTCGAGAATGTGGTAGGATTGCATCATCCTGGACATCATCCTAAAGTGATAGGGACTGATTCTCCCGTAATCAATCCGGTGGCTTCAATCCTCGAGAATGTGGTAGGATTGCATCATCCTTGGACATAGTCCTAAAGTGATAGGGACTGATTCTCCCGTAATCAATTCGGTGGCTTCGGTCCTCGAGAATGTGGTAGGATTGCATCATCCTTGGACATAGTCCTAAAGTGATAGGGACTGATTCTCCCACAATCAATCCGATGGCTTCGGTCCTCGAGAATTTGGTAGGATTGCATCGTCCTTAGACATAGTCCTAAAGTGATAGGGACTGATTCTCCTGTAATCAATCCAGTGGCTTCGGTCCTCGATAATGTGGTAGGATTGCATCGTCCTTGGACTTAGTCCTAAAGTGATACGGAATGATTCTCCCGTAATCAATCCGGTAACTTCGGTTGTCGAGAATGTGATGGGATTGTATCATCCCTGGAATTTAAGTCCAAAAATGATCCAGAGACTTTCTGTCTTTGAGTTGTGGATTGCAGGTTGTTGCTGATGATGATGACGACGTACTGATCGAAAGATCAGAGTATGATGATGATGACGTACTGATCTAAAGATCAGAGTATGATGATGATGCACTATGATTATGATGTTTCTGATCGAAAGATTAGAGTATGATGAGGATGTTTTTCCGATCAAAAGATCAGAGTATGTTGATGATGTTTCTAATCGAAAGATCAGAGTATGATGATGATGTTTCTGATCGAAAGATTAGAATGTGATGATGATTATGATCGACAGATCAGAATATGATGATGATGATGTTGCTGCTGATCGAAAGGGCAAAGTGTTGATGATGATATTGCTGATCGAGAGATCAAATTACTGAAGATGTTGCTGCTGATCGAAATGTCAAGGTGCTGAAGATGTTGTTGCTGATCGAAAAGTCAAATTGCTAAAAATGTTGCTAATCGAAAGGACAAAATGCTGAAGATGTTGTTGCTGATCGAAAAGTCAAAGTGATAAAGATGTTGCTGATCGAAAGGTCAAAATGATGAAGATGTTGTTGCTGATCGAACAATCAAAGTGCTGAAGATGTTGCTGATCGAAAGGTCCAAGTGCTGAAGATGTCGTTGCGAATTAAAAGATCAAAATGTTGAAGATGTTGCTGATCAAAGACTGAAGATGTTGCTGCTGATGAAGACTGAAGATTGAAGATTAAGACTACATGATGTTGAAAAGCTTCCAATGATTTATAGATGTGTTAACTTGCTGATGTTGATGATGTCCCCTATCTCTACTCTTGTTGTTGTTGATGTTGTTGTAGAATACCCTTCTCATTAAGGGGGAGTGTTGAAATATTGTAACTTCAAAGAATATTCTATATGTATCTTTTTGTGGTCCCTGATGGTCCTACCGGGAGAACCACTTGTATTACATTGTACCCCGATGCTCCTAATCGGAAGAACTAATAAGAGTCATGAGGTAGTCCCCTCTAATTGTAAAGGTGGGTCATTAGCACCCGAGTGTGGTTACTTGAGCCTACATGTGTAACTTGAGCCTACATGATTTAACTTGAGCCTACATGTCAAATGAGTTAACTTAAGTGAACGGATGAATATAAATAGAGGTGTAGTGCTCCTCATTTGAGACACACACTCTCACTTGTGTAGCGTATTAGTGGAGAAGAGAAGGCTGGAGAAGGAGGAGGATCAGGCTTTGATCTCCTTGCTGGTTTTATCTTTTATCTTTTTGGGGCATCTATATTGAGGAAGCTTTTGCTGGGTTTTTCCCTTTAGGGTTTTCCCAGAATAAATCTTTGTGTTCCTTTTCTACGGTTGTGCTTGTCTATCTTTCAGTGATCCTGTTTATATGCTTTTGTCATGAAAATGAAATGAAATACTGATGTCTTAGCTAAGCATACGAAAATTTAACAGTTTTGTGTTTACTTGATTGAAACACTTTAATATTTTCCATATGCAAACATGAAGAATTACCATAATTAAACTAAGGACTCTACGCAATGCATTTTCATATGAAATATATATCCTATGTATGAATAGTCTAATATTGTTCTTGATGTTTTTGATGCTAAATCATTTCATTGTGCAACTGCAAGCATTGTAAGATAGTTTGTAAATGATACAAGATGTCATGGAATCAATGAACTATAGTATATATGGAATCTATAATTTTGTCCATAATAAAAAGAACATACCATCATGTTAAAATAATAGCAAAAAGTATGAATTTCATTTTGAAATAAAACATAGTCTAAACAACAAAGGTTTAGTATTTCAACAAAAACACTTGACAAGTGAAAAAAATGCTTCATCTATAGGTATAAATATTTTGCAACAAGGTTATGTATTTTTTTTGTGATGTTTCAAAGTTTGTGTACCATTTTATAGTTAAGTTTTAAAATAATATAATTGGAATTTCATCTCACGACAAAATTGGAATAATCAAGAAATTATTATCGAGAGGGGAATAATACCAAAGTAAATGTAGCTCAAAAATAAATCAAAATTTAGACACGACGCTATGGAGTATAGTCAAGGTGCAAAAGGAGTCTTGATATATCACCAAAACAAAGCAAGGGTTTTATCTTTGTTACTTCAAGAACTTGTTGCATTTGTCTAAGCTGGGTCCTAACTAAGTCAAACGGGGCTTTGGCAATCTTATTCATTCTTGTGTGAAGAAATAAATGCTCGTGGTTTAATTTGGTTCATTTTCAATCCATAAGCAAAGAGATAAAAACAAATCATTTGTTAAAGGAGGGAGCGATTAATAAATTTAGATGATCAACTTCAAGTGCAAAGATTGTAGCTATTGACCATAGACATGAACCAAATATTGACATTTAAAATGTTGTGAAGGGATGCATTGACAAACACTTTCGAACTATTCATGAATAGCAATAGAAAGAAGTATAGTTGGATTGCTTTTAATTATTCAAAAAAAATGAGTTGGTGCAACATGCAAAACTCTCTATGTATTCTCAATTTCAACAGCTATGAACTTACAACTACAGTTAGAAAAGATAAGGATAGTTGCAAAATTGCTCTAGAGGATTTTTAACACATGCAATAGATGGCTATTCAAGTATCATATAATATTCGTAGCTATTTTTTGTCAGTTTTTGTTTTCAACAAACATCGAAAAATCCAAATAAGATTGGAACTTCTTGGAATTGTATGGATAATTTAAATGTGTAGTATGTAGATCTCTATTAGCAAGGCATTGCAACTAGTCTAGTTTTGCATGTGACACCTGCAAAAAAGGTGACAAAACGAAATTGAAACATCATCAATTTTCCCTTCATTGTTTGCATGTATATGAACCCTCTAGTGCACATCATGTATAAAAAATGGTTAAGCCACAAAAGAACATAGCAGTAGCATATGCATTTTCAACTTTCTAAATAGACAATTTTCTTTGTTGTAGCAATGGAATGATTCAAATGCTAAGCGTGGAGGGTAAATTGAACAACATATTTCTATTTGCATAATTAAAGCATCCATTGATGCAGGATCATCTTGCTCTCAATTAAATTTTTAAGTTGTTAATTAGACCTTAGGGTTCTGATATTTACCAAGGGTGTGGTCTCACTGTAAAAACATTGTAAATATTAGAGTTTGTAGATCTAGCTAGAAGGTTCTAGGCTAGAGAGGTGTTAGTCAAGTCATTAATATATTAGTAATGAGTGGTGATGAACTATTGTAACCGAATTTGCACTAGGTGACAAAATTCGTTGATATTGAAGTCATTAGTCATTTAGATTGATAGGATCGAATGCTCATTTTGGGAATTAGTTTCCATTAATTTTGGAATTCTGTTAGGGTTTTATTCAGATGAAAGAAAAGCTTCTAGATATATTAAATGTAATCCTACGGACATGAGGAGGGGAGATTCCCAAGTAAAGATAAGATCAAGCCATAGGTAGCTGAGAAGAAATATCAGAAGTAAATTAGAGTTTGCTTTTAGTTTGTGCAGTTTGGTTCTGTCAATGAAAGAAAAGAGATTTATCATTTTCTGTGTATGCTTTATGTCTCTCTTTCCTCTGCTTAAATTATGAGATTGATTATAGTAGTTTGAGAATCTTGGTTTTAAACCTTTGCAAATTTAGGGGCGTCGAGGGATTGTTGGGACGCAATCGATGTAAGAAGAGGAATCACACTCGTTATTGCATTGATACTTGTGATGGAATATGTTGATGGCATGAAATACCAGAGCAATCATTGTATTGTGTTATTGAAGCAAGGTTTTAATGAGATCCATATGCGTGGGCCATAATTTGTTTGATTTCTACGATTTTTAGAATTGTATGGCGTGGATCAATTTCATGACAGCAGAGCCATATCTTTTTTTTTCAACTAAATCGAAATCCACACTTTGTACACGTGAGTTATTTTTTGCATGGATTGTTGAGCAATGAGCACAATTCTCGAGCTTGGATCAGATCATGTCTTAGCATGGTTCAAGGGTGATCTCATGAGTATTGAATGGGTTGTGCTACTAAGTGCACAAGACTTAGTATAACCAGGTAAAAGGATCCACTCCATTGAGTTAAGATCAAAGCTATTTAGAAACATAGAAGTTGGTAATAAAAGGGTATGGCTAGATATCTTACTTCATATTGGGACTAAGAATACTTAGAGAAACCTGCGTTAAAGGTAAAATGATATATTGTTATGTGTTGATGTATTTGTAACTTCGGAATGTATTCATCTATGTATCTTATGCATTGTAACCCGATGTTTATTCCAGGATGTATCTATACTATAATTGAGTCAGGTTGTCATGCCCCGATGTTCCAATTGGGAGAATAAATAATATAAACAAGTCATTTCAAGTCATAGTGGGTAACCCTCTGATTGTCTAAGGGTTAAAGTCCCCGCAGTTCCGGGGCACTAGGGTTATTAGACTCTCCAAGTAGAGGTTGTCCCCAGTAGGGTTTTAGTCATGTCGGGATTAGTATAAATAGAGAGATGGACTCTCTATTTAGTACACATCACTCACACACTCAAGTGTAGCGCATAGTTGAGGAATGAGAAGACACTGGGGCTAGACAAGAAGAAGATTACTGCTGTCGGGAGTGCATCTTACTATTTTGGGGTTTTACCTTTTGTGCTGATTCTATCTCTAAGGAAGTTGTGGGGTTTTCTCCATTTAGGGTTTCCATGATGAAAAACACTGTGTTCATTGTCTCTTGTGTTTGATTGATGTACTTGTTGTTCTCTCTGTAAAGATCCTAACATAATACTAGCTTGAATGTTGAAAAACTAACATGGTATCAGAGCTAACCTGAGAAAAAGACACTGTGCAGCTGCGGGAACTAGGGATTCCTAGTTTATGGATCTCTCTCCATACATTTTCAGCAAAATTAAGGTGGAATAACTCTCCTCCTTAGGGCGCATCTTTCTGTCAAAGAAGAATCCAATTATGAGGTTTTTCAGTTTTGGACCTGTCACTGTTGCCAGAAATTAGGGCTTTTCACAGAAGAGGAATTTTTCAGTGATCCCAGGCCTGGATTGATCTCCTCCCCAAAATCAAAGTTAGGGACAAATTTCAAGACATTTGGGTGGACAGAACTCTAGAAAAGAAAAGCCCTAATTTTCTCCTGAACCAGCTCTGTAGGATTTTAGGTCAAGTTTCAGATCCGACATCTTGACCCTGGTAAGATATAAGATATTTTGTATTTCCATTTGAGGTTCTCAATTAAGATGTCTCATCATACCAAGCTTTATGAAAATCTTGAGGGAGCTGATAACTTTTGAGCTTGGAAGTATAGGATCTCCCTGGTCCTAGAAGAGAATGAGTTAGACTCCTACATCTATGAGGAGGTTCCAATTCCAGAGGGAGATGAGGCTAAGGCATTGCATAAGAATAAGTTGGTTATGGAAAAGAGGATCATTGCTGATTCTATCAAGGATCATCTTATCCCACAGGTGTCCTCTCTCAAGACACCTAAATCTATGTTTGATGCCCTAACCAAATTGTTTGAAGGGAAGAACATAAACTGGAAGATGACTCTGAGAAACCAACTGAAGAATGTGAAGATTCAGAATGCATAGACCATCCAATATTACTTCACAAGAGTTTATTAGATCAAGGAACAACTAGAAGCAGTAGATGAAGAAGTGGAAAATGCAGATATTGTGATGACTACCTTGAATGGACTTCCTAGGTCATGGGATTCTTTCATCCAAGGAATCTGTGCTAGAAAGAAGTTAGTCAAATTCAGTAGAATATGGGAAGAGTGCTCTCAAGAAGAAGCTTGGATAGCAGCTCAAGAAGAAAATATGGGAAGTGAAGATCAATCTCTCATGGTACACTCCAAGTCACACTCCAAGTCAACAAGAAGGAAAACTCATCACTTCAGAGGTAAGCACTCTCACAAAGATAACACTAGAAAATATTTGTCTAGGATCATATGTTATACATGTGATGAAGTAGGAAATTATGCAAGGAATTGTCCTAAGAAACCAAAGCCAACAAAGAGGAGCAACAAAAGAAGACATCATGCTCATACTGTAGAGGATGATGAACCATCCAAGAAAGTATCCAGATATGAAAGTGAAGACTCTTCAAGCGAGGATGGATAGGTTTTGATCTCCACTCTCATAGGTAACATTACTCATGGAAGTGATGATTGGCATATAGATTGTGGGGCTTCCAAACACATGACTAGATTCAAGGAATCCTTTGTGAGACTCTCAGAACATGAATCATCTCACAAGGTGAAGCTAGGAGATGACTACCAATATCCAATAAAATGTAGTGGGGAATCTTCATATAAGCTAGACTCTGGAAAGTATTTAACAATGAAGAAAGTATTGTTTGTGCGAGGACTTAAGAAGAACCTCCTTTCCATATCAGCATTAGATGCAAAAGGAATGCGGGTTGCATTCATAGATGGTCAAGTCATCATGTGGCCAAAAGGAAAGACTATCGATGATGCGGTAGTGATTGGAGAACAAGAAGGAGGTTTGTACAAATTGAAGGGCCATCCAAAACAAGCCTTGGTCCATGCAATAGTAGAGCCAAGTGAACTTTGGCATAGAAGGCTTGCACATGTGCATTGTAGAGCACTACCTATTGCAAGCAAAGTTGTTGAAGGTCTTCCATAAATCCAAGCAAAACATGATGGGGTCTGCAAAGGATGTGCGAAAGGAAAGAATACAAAGAATACATTTCCAAGCAGCGAAAGCAAAGAAAAATGAATCTTGGAAATCATCCACTCCGATGTATGCGTTCCTATGTCATCAAACTCTCTCAGCAGGTATGCATATTATGTTTCTTTTATTGATGACTTTTCTAGGAAGACATGGGTTTACTTCATGAAGAACAAAGACAAAGTGTTCAGTAAGTTCAAGGAGTTCAAAACCTTGATCGAGAACCATACTGAAAAGAATATCAAGACCTTTCGATCAAATAATGGCAGAGAATTCACTTCAAATGAATTCAAAGATCTATGCAAAGAATCAGGGATTAAGAGGGAGTTGTCCACTCCTTACAATCCACAACAGAATGGGATTGTAGAGAGGAAGAATAGAACTATCATGGAAGCTACAAAAGCAATGCTTCATGATCAAGATCTTCCTATGCATCTTTGGGTGGAAGCTGCCAGAACAACGGTGTATGTACAGAACCGTACTCCACATAGAGTACTCGAGAACAAGACTCCTGAAGAAGTCTTCTCCGGCAAGAAACCAGAATTCAGCCATCTCAGAATATTCAGCTGTCCTATGTACATCCACATTGAAAGAGAAGAGAACAAAATTAGATCCTTAAGGAACGAAGGGTATATTTGTGGGATACTTTGAAAGCTTGAAGGCTTACAGAAGATATTTCCCAGGATACAAGAATATTGACATCAGCAAGGATGTGAAATTTGATAAAGACATAGCTTACAACAAATCCAGACAGAGACCTGCTGAAGAAACTGAAGAAGCAGAAGCACCCAGAATTCATGATAAAACCATGAATGAAGAAACTCAAGAAGAAGATCGAGAATTTGAAGAACCACAAAGACCTATAGATCCACCTCTGGAGAAGAATCCTCATAAGAGGAAACTTGCTTGGGTACGAGAACTTATCGAAGGTGCGGAAAGATATGGAGCCCCAGAAGAGAATCATAGAGAAAGAAAGAGGACCAGATCCTGTTTCGGGTATGTAGCTTTACTATGTGATTTCATTGATAAAGAACCTTCCAGTTATGAAGAAGCGGCATAACGAAAATAATGGAAGGATGCTATGATCGAAGAGTACCAATCGATCATGAAGAATGATGTTTGGGATGTTGTCCCAAGACCAAAAGGGAAGTCAGTTGTAACTTCCAAATGGATCTACAAGATCAAACATGCTGCAGACGGTAGCATTGAAAAATATAAGGCAAGATTTGTAGCTCAAGGTTTCTCTCAAAAGGAAGGAATAGACTATGAAGAAACCTTTGCACCTGTAGCCAGATACACTTCCATCAGATCAATACTTGCTCTGGCTGCAGTGATGAAATGGAAGATACACCAGATGGATGTCAAGACTGCTTTCTTGAATGGTGTAGTGGAAGAGGAAGTGTATGTAGAACAACCACTCGGTTTTGAGACACATGACAGGGAGTCTCATGTGTGCAGATTGAAGAAATCCCTGTATGGTTTGAAACAGGCACCCAGGACCTGGTACGATAGAATTGACAGCTTTCTATCCAGTTTGGGCTTTACCAAGAGTAAGGAATATTCCAACTTTTACTATAAGGTTGAAGATGGCAACCCAGTAATGCGTCTACTATATGTGACAGGTACGGATGGGTTGATTGCTGATACGAATAGAAATCTTGCTGTTGAGTTTGAGATGAAGGACTTGGGTATGATGCATTATTTTCTAGGTATGGAGGTGTGGCAGAGTGCAGATGGAATCTTCCTTGGACAAGGGAAGTATGCAGTAGAGATCCTGAAGAGGTTTGGGATGATGGACTAATGGACTGCAAGATTGTGGCCACACCTATGGCATCGAACCTGAAGCTATTGAGTGATGCTTCTTTAGAGTCTGTTGATGCTACGATGTATCATCAAATGATTGGTTCATTGATGTACCTGACAAACACAAGACCAGACATTTTCTTTGCTGTGAACACCTTGAGCCAGTTCTTGACAGATCCGAGAAATGTTCACTTGATTTCTACAAAGCATATTCTAAGGTACCTGAGGGGTACAATTGATTATGGGCTCAAGTACGATGCGAATCAAAGGATTAACCTAGAGGGTTATGTTGATTCATATTGGGTAGGCAGTGCCATCGATAGGAAGAGCACTTTAGGGTGTTGCTTCAGTATGGGATCAGGTGTGATCTCTTGGTTTAGTAGGAAGCAATCCAGTGTGGCACTGAGTACAGCTAAAGCAAAGTATGCGTAGCTTGTTCAGCTAGTTGTGAGGCAGTATGGCTGCGGAAGCTACTATCTGATTTATTTGATCTCCAGATGGATGCTACTTGTATACATTGTGACAAATAGAGTTGCGTGAAGTTGTCAGAGAATCTAGTGTTCCATGTCAAGTCGAAGCACATCGAGATCAAGTATCATTATATCAGGGATATGGTGTAGAAAGGAGCAGTGAAGCTCCAGTATGTTGCGATGGAGTAACAGATAGCTGATGTGTTGACAAAGCCATTGGCCAGAGTGAAGTTCAAGTAATTCAGGGAGAAGGTTGGTGTTCTCTAGATCGAGGTTTCCTCCAAGGGAAAGTGATGAGTCCCATAGCCATTCTGACATGGTGAGAGGATTAGTTCCTTCCATGGTCAGATGTAAGGGCTGATCCATTCTATGTCCATTCTGTCATGGTGAGAGGATTTGATTCCTTCCATGTCAGATATGAGTGCTGAGATCTATAGCCATTTTGACGAGTAGGTTAGATATAAGGGCTTAGCCATTCTATCATGGTGAGAGGATTGGTTCCTTCCATGACAGATGTGAGTGCTGGCCATTCTGTCGAGTAGGATAGATGTAAGGGCAACTGCCATTCTAGGAATGGAGGTACCTGGTCAGTTACCAGGAACACTCAGTACGGGACTGAGAGAGCCATTCTGATGAGTAGGTCAGATGTAAGGGCTGAACCATTCTATCATGGCTAAATGTTTAGGTTCCTCCCATGTCAGATGTGAGTGTTGGCCATTCTGTCGAGTAGGATATATTTAAGGGAAACTGCCACTCTTTGAGAGAGTGGAGGCACCTGGTCCGTTACCAGCTAGCTCAGTCAAAGACTAGGGGCCATTCTGATGATGGTGTAGGATTTAGTTCCTACCAGGTCAGATGTGAGTGCATGCCCTTTTGACGAGTGTGTAGGATTTGGTTCCTGCCAGGTCAGATGTAAGTGCAGAGCCTTTCCATCATTGTGAGCAAGATACGATTCCAGCCTGGATGAAAGTATGGAAATATTTCATCACTGTGAGTAGGATATGTTCCCGCCTGGATGGATGTAAGTGCATAAATCTTCTATCATTGTGAGCAGGATGCGATTCCAGCCTGGATGAAAGTATGGAAATATTTCATCACTGTGAGTAGGATGTGTTCCCACCTGGATAGAAGTATGGAAATCTTCCATCATTGTGAGCAGGATGTGATTCCCGCTTGGATGGAAGTACGAATTTCTTTCATCACTGTGAGCTGGATGTGTTCCCGCCTGGATGGAAGTGAGTAATATGCCTTTCTGATGAGTAGGTCAGATGTAAGTGCTGAAGAAGACCTATATGTTGGCTAGGCCTACAACCAACATGAAAGAAGTCTGGCTCTGTAGAACTTACTATGATGAGAAGAATCATGAGATAGCACATATGATGATGACCAGATGAGATCCAGATCGAGCTATGATCCAGATCCAATTATGATGACTCCAAGAGATCCAGATCAAGTGATGATCCAAATATAGTAGTGATGATCCAGATCGAGTGATGATCCAGATCCAGTGATAATGATCCAGATCGAGAGATGATCTAGATCCAGTGATGATGGCCCATGATGATCCAGATTGAGAGATGATCCAAATCCAGTGATGATGTCCCATGATGATCCAGATCGAGAGATGATCCAGATTTGAAGAATGAAGATGACTTGAAGATGAAGATGACTTGAAGACGAAGATGACTTGAAGACTCAGAAGAATTGAGATGCAGAAGACGAGATGATCCAGTTGATACAGAGAAGAAGACTAGTGCTAAAAATTGTGTCGAAAGAATACCTTCCTAGTTAAGAGGGAGTGTTGATGTATTTGTAACTTCAGAATGTATTCATCTATGTATCTTATGTATTGTAACCCGATTTTTATTCCAGGATGTATCTATAATGTAATTGAGTCATGTTGTCATTCCTCGAGGTTCTGATCAGGAGAATCAATAATATAAACAAGTCATGTCAAGTCATAGTGGGTAACCCTTCGATTGTCTAAGGGTTAAAGTCCCCGCAGTTTCGGAGCACAAGGGTTATTAGACACTCCAAGTAGAGGTCGGCCCTAGTAGGGTTTTAGTCATGTCGAGATTAGTATAAATAGAGAGCTGGAATCTCTATTTAGTACACATCACTCACACACTCAAGTGTAGCGCATAGTTGAGGAAGGAGAAGACACTGGGGCTAGACAAGAAGAAGATTACTGATGTCAGGAGTGCATCTTACTCTTTTGGGGTTTTACCTTTTGTGTTGATTCTATCTGTGAGGAAGTTGTGGGGTTTTCCCCATTTATGGTTTCCCTGATGAAAAACACTGTGTTCATTGTCTCTTGTGTTTGATTGTTGTACTTGTTGTTCTCTCAGTAAAGATCCTAACATAATGCTAGCTTGAATGTTGAAAAACTAACATTATGTTATTCAAATATCGGGGAAATTGTATGATTTTTCTGTAGCATTTTCATGGTTCTTGTAACATGCAGATAATGGTAGAATAGTTACCAGTGGGGGGAAATTGAGGTAGGACTTATGTGAAACCTGTATTTTATGAGAATGAAGAACAGGGATATGGTGAATGGGATTATTTTTATTGAGTACATCATTGTAGGAATAAGAGATATAGCAGGTGTAGTGCCGTAGGTCTGCATCAATTGGTATCAGAGCAGGACCATCTTGCAAGAAGAAGTGAAGAAGGGCATTTAAAGTTGCACACAAATTCTATGTATAGTATTCAAGTAGAAAACTAATGCTCTTCGAAAGAGTAATCCAGAACTGAATATTCAGTATAGTGAAGGAAGATATAGAAGAGACTCTATAGGAATTCACAACAAAGAAATTATAGGCATAGAAAGACAACTCCATCCAAGGAATAGAGCTGAAAAAAATGGGTTTGGATTGACGTCAAGGGTTTGATAGAAGAAGGAACTTTGGAGAGTTTTTCAGCAAAGAACTCAAATTTCTTGGAGAAGCTGGTCTACTGAGACATGAGAGGTAATCATTCTTTGTATTTTAATATTTTTAAATGTGCAGGTGGCAGTAGCTGATAGATTATTTCAGTAGAAGACCACAACTTTAAAGAAGTGGTAGAGGGAGCAAGTAGAAGCTTCCAAGTGAAAGAGAAGTGTGGAAGGAGAACCTTAATTGTTCTAGCTAAGTTTGGACAGAAAGATGACAAGAAGATGTTCTCAGAGAATGTGAGAGAAATTTTAAAATCCTAGAAAGAGAAAGGGAATGCTCAAGAGGTTCTAGAAAGGGAATGCTCAAGAGGTTCTAGAAAGAGAACTAGTCTTACAAAAATACCAAGTAACAGGAAGGGAAGCTTGGTGAGGTACTTATAATAGGATGAAGTAGAAATTATATTGTAGAGGATTTAGTGAAGCTCATAACGAGTATGAAGAAACTCATGGAGATGGAGGAGAAGGTGACTATTGATAGTCATTGTAGACGTTTAGAGAGAAGCCATAGTAGAGAGGAAGAAGATGCCAAAGAAAATGGCATAAGGAAGAAGATGAACAATGAAGAGTATGACAGAGATATAGCCGAGATAAGAATCCACTTAGATCTATTAATGGAACTGTTACAGAGAATTGGAGAAGAAGAGAGGTGTGGATGGACTATGAGGAAGAAGGTGAAGTGGGAGCATAGGTTGAATACTCAATTGAAGGAAGAATTACTCAGAGCAACTGAGTATCAGGAAGAAGTTTAGGTAGGTGAACCCCAACATGGATCATTGTTTGGTGAGGTTGAGACTGATGCTGAGGAGAAACCTATTGAGAGTTTCATACATTGTCTCGAATACGAAAATGAGAATTTGATGGTAAGACCATCTATTAGGACTTAAGAGCCTAATAATTTTAAATCTGATAATTGGTGTGTGAATGCAAGATATGCAAGTTTAGATGATGGAGAGTTTCCTCATGAAGGAAATAATACTAAAATTCCAATCAATGGAATTGTGGAAGGAATTCTAGTACCAGAAGGAAGAAACTTAGACTTCACTACAACAAATCCTGGAATTAGCGTTCCATTTAGCGTCGCTTTTTAGTGTAATTTTTTTTACATTGAGTGGTCAAACTGGACGCTAAATGGGACGTGTCATGGAAAAAACTTAAAGCATCTTAAAAAGTGTCTTTTTTTTCTTCCTAGATAGCATCCTTTATGAAGTCCAAAATAACATCTATTTTTTTTCTTCCAGAATAGCATCCAACTTTGCTTCCTAAATAACGTCGAGGTTTGCTTCCTAAATAACTTCCTATTTTGCTTCCTAGCGAGTGTCCTATTTTTCTTCTTAAATGAAATCCCCATTAATGGAACATTTGCATCCTTAATAGTACCATGTTAGCATCCAAATTAGCATCCAATATTGCATTCATTTTTTCTACCACTTTAGCATCCCATTTTGCACCATGTTTTACTTCCAAATATGTGCCAATTTTTGCTTCAAAATTTTCACCAAGTTTTTCTTCATTTTTTGCATCATATTTTGCTACCAAAATGACACCAAATATTTCTTCTATTGTTGCACCATATTTTTCTTCCTGTGTAATTCCATGTTTTGCATCCAAAGTAACGTCTTATTTTTCTACCATATCAATTTCATGTTTGGCTTCCTCATTAGCGCCACATGTTGCATCATTTTTAATGCCTAGTTTCGGGTCTTATTTTTCTACCATAACAACATCATGTTTGGCTTCATAATTAGCGCCACATGTTGCATCCTTTTTAATGCCTAGTTTCGCATATCTCATTTTTTGGTCACTAATTTAGTCATTTTTAGTAGTTTTATATACGAATTTTGGTCATTTTCTTTAGTCACTTATCTCCCATTGTTTGGTCACTTATCTCTTCTTTTGCTTACTAATTTAGTTGTTTGTAAACAATATTATAATATCAATAGGGCATGGAGGAATCGAACCACCAACCTCTTGCTTGTAAGGCAGTTGCTCTTCCATTGAGCTAGCACCATTTAAGAATTTGGGAACCTAACTTACAAAGTCCTTTATAACTGTAAAAAGGATCAATCACATCTTTGAATATCTAATGGTCGAAAAATGATGATAGATTGTATAAGTTCATAATATATGATCAATTTGGTTATGATATCCATAAAACGTTTCTAGGAATTTTGAAAAAAAATCAAGAAATTGGCTTAATGGGATTGCAAAAATCACTATCCCCTAGCAACCGTAAGTGTACCACTATATGAGAACTATCAAAAACAACTATCTTAGTGTGGATTCTAAGGTGAATTTTAAGGGCAGTTCTAAACCCCCCTTCCATTATCTACTTTTGGATGAAATTAGAAACATTCAAATGGTTCTTTTTGCACTATTCTTGTGGGAAGAAAATTGTCTTTAATTAAATTCATACTAAATAACTGATATACCAAGTGTGAATGATTGTGTTCACAATAAGAAGCCAAATTAATGTAAAATTGTCTATTGCATTACATTATTGTAATAATAGAATCTACATTGTACAAAGCACTCTGAGATAAGACAATCATCTCTAACATTAGTGGAGGAACTAAAGTCTCCATACATAAAAGGATTGATAAAACTATGCTACTTTTTAGGCTTCAAACGTATGTGACTATGCTTGAGTTGAAGTTCTCTAATTTTGCATTAGAATTAGTGGCAGCCTAGTCAACTGGTTCAAAATTGGTGAAAATAAAATTTAGGAAAAATTGGTCAGTGTAAAAAAGTCTCATAAAATTCATAATTAAGTTTGAAAAGAAGAAATATCAATTTTTTTATAATTTCATATTCCAAATAAAAAAATACAATTGTTTAAATTTCAAATCTATTAAAAACATGTCAAATTCAAAAAATATTTGACCTAAGTTTTGCGCAATCAACTTTCCTTCACATTCAACAAATTTCAATTGTTTTGGAAGAAATCATCAAATGCAGTTACATAGGTGGAAACCATGAGACAAAGAATTTTAGCATTGCAATCATAGTCACACAAAACATCCAAGATGCAACAAAACTGTTATCCAATGGCCATTTTCAGCATAACATTTGTATTAACCAACAAAAGATGTGCCTACCTCATCCAATAGTTAAATCAGTCCTTCGTCTCTTTATTGAACAAGGTACCGTTTCCAGTGCTCGGAGTGTGCTCGATTTGACTGTATGATAAATCAGACCCATGTCATTCACTATTTCTAGAAAAGTTTCCCTTCTTACACCATCCTCAAGATTTCTAGGTATGTTCTTGTGTTACTAGATCCACCACCACCGTGTGTAGGATCTGTGGATCCACGGATCCTATAAGTATCTAAGGTGGATCCACCATTGAAACGGATCCCCTGCAGAAGGAATCGTATCCTAGTCCCATGTAACGGATCCTGTGAAAAATAAAAAATAAATCTTCAAATTTTCAAATGGATCTTGTGCAAAACCAAACAATTCCTGAAATTTTCAAATGGATCCCACAACTTCCGGTTCTTCTATGACCCATTGATCCCCCAAAACAATTATTGTTTAATGAAAAAATTAAAAATCCCTAAACACCTAATGTCTAGCGTAAACCCCATTCCTGCTCAAGGTCTGGTCTATCCTTATGTCAAGATACGCTCTTGAATCTTGATATGTCAATATCAAGGTATGCTTTCAACATTTTTATTTGATATATTTATATGGTCAAGGTTTGTTGTCAATGGATGATTTATCTTTATGTACTACATTGTTTCTCACCTCACCTACACTATTTCGTAGTCTTTCCATAGCGTTCAAGAAAACCAGTTTATTCCCTATTGATAGGGACATGTGGATGTAGCTCACAAAAGCATTATTATTCCATGCTTCAAGCTCATGTTGAAATGATTTTTAAAATTATCAATATTACAACTTATCAAATTATCATTTATAGTACATGGACTCTCGTTTTTGGAAATAACTTATAGTTTTACTCTTGTGTTTCCTAAATAGTTTTGTTTCTTCATTCTATTTTTTGTATTTATTATAAAAATATTTTTATATTTGTTTGTACTTATCATTTCCCCGTCGTATTCAAATCCTGGGTTTTAAAAAATTTAGCGAATCCGTATCCAGATCCGGATCCAAATCTCTATCCTGGTAACTTAGGTATGTTCTCTAGATAACACTACAACAATAAGCTTGAAACATTTACTTTAGACATATGTAGTCCAACTAAACAAACCTGTCAATAAAAGGGAAAAATACCAATCTTAGTCTGTAATACATGGCCAGTTAGGATCATGTTACTGCCCACAACAAGTTCTTAATAATAAACTTCTAAATTCATAACTGATCTGATCTCCAACTGAATCAGTGCTATAACATTAGAGGAGGAATCATACACAACCAATATCACAACATGAGAAATACCTTGAAACTTTGTACCTGGTTCCATGATCTTATTTTGAGCTTGAAACAATTTATTTTGGATATATATCTAATCTGTAAAATTCTATTGATACAAGGGAACTCATGTCGACATCAAGGATGTCTATATTTGATGTATGGCCCATTTCCATTATCTTAGTACACACTCCAGCAAGTTCATATTATGAACAAATTGAATTCACTACCAAATTGAGACATAAACTGTTACATTGAAGGAAACTTTATCACTAACCAATATGTCACTACAGGGCCCAAGCATGATTGCTCAAAATAGGGTGCTTAAGTCCACATTCTTAGCTACATTTTGCACCATAATACAAGAACCTCTTAACATTGGTTGCAACAAAGTTCAAATATTGTTGATGGGCACATACATTTATTTTTTTAATCCAAATCCCGTGCCTTTAATGTGATAGGAGATTCTAATGATACATTTCTTAATAAGCTTCATAATCTAGATTGGAAGGTATAGAATTCCATAAAATCTAATAACAAATCAAATTCTAGATACAATAACATTATCTCAACTAATCAATCCATGAATTTCTATAGAAACCAATTGTAATACAATTATGGAAGGGTGCACATGGATACTTTGTTTGGGTAAATTCACGTAGGAAATAAAATATTAGGACTTGTCAATGCAATAGGAAGATAGGTAATTAAGAGGTTTCCTATTATTGATAATTTATTCATGCATGGTCATCAATTTTCACCTTTGTTGCAAATGATATCTATCATCCAGAGGGATCTTGCTTTGGCCTCTAAATCAATGCAAGTCATCATACGGAATAAGTGGAAGATTTCCACCAAGATCCTAATATTGTAGAGTGGTTTAGAAAAAACACGTTATAGATAATAGAATGTGAGTGTAATCCTGTTGCCTTTCAATATTTTGTTGTGCTCAGTCAATCCAAGACAATCAATTCCAGGGAGGATAGGTAAATCCCATGGCCAACAAGACCATTTAAATGTGATTGAGCCCCACTTGAAGGCTTATCAGTGGGGTCCCACCACTAATAGCGTAAAAGCCAAATTATTTCACCATTGAAAGGATAAGGCTCCTTTATCTCTCTCTACACCATAACCACTACTAAAGTTCAGTTCAATTCAATTCCATCCATGAGATACAGAATTATTCTCAATGAAAGAGTTCGGTTCAGTGTGGTTATATAATTACGTATATAATACAATCAATGAATTAGTGCTACTTGATTTACTTGCTTTGAGGAGAGCTACTAACTAGATTGTAGCAAAAAATCGATGGGAGAATCAACCTCGGATGGAAAAAGAAATGACACAGGATAAAGACACAATGGTTGGCCAAAGAAGAAATGGGTTTATGGAGAGGAGTTTACAACTGATCCATCTTAAGATAATAGCGTTCAACTAAACCATCTCGCGTACCAATCATTCCCAAGACCACGTCCCAATATGAGAATCACATACCTTTCGATGATTGATGGATTCTTCTCGGATTTATTCTTCTTGGATATTTTTTTGTGCTCAGTCAATCCAAGACAATCAATTCTAGGGAGGATATGTAAATCCCATGGCCAACAAGGGACCATTGGGTAGTAGAGAATGTAAGGGGATACTATACATCTTGTTGAAGAAATTAGTTTGGTCTTTTGATATAGTATCCACATCCATATGTAAAATGTTTTAATTTATAATTAAAAATACAATGTAAAATAAGTTAATGCAAGGAAAAATACCCAATGTATAGCATTCTCATAATTCACTATGAATGAAGAAACGATCCACATGCAAGATATTCATCCTTCACTCTAATCCTTGATAATTTTCATCATTAATTTTCCAAAAGTAAAAAAACCACAGTAAACAAAAATAAAATGAGTTGCTTCTTCACCATACTGCAAAATAACAGATATCAAGCTTACCTCACCAGCAAGGCTATATTTTGCACAGTCAATAGTATGACACGACACAATGCTCTGCCAATACTTTCCTTCATCCTTGAAAGCGTCTCTATAATTCCTTCAAAAATATCCCTAGAAATTGTTGCTTTTGTATCCTCACTAAGTGTCCCTCCAACCAATTTCCGCTTTGATATTATTTTACCTTCTTCACTTGATTCCAGATCCATTGTATTTGGTAGACCCCACTGCTATAGAGGTCGTAGGAAGGACATCCACCTATTGGTGATATGAGAGCTTGTACTAGTGATGGTTTGGACTTCTACTTTACTGTCCCAAAGACAATAAATATATTTCCTGTTAGTCATTAAAAATATGAAATATTTGACAAAAAACAACCAGAGTCCAAAGGTGTGCCATTCTATATAAAAGAGAGCAAGTCACGTAATGTAGGGAGGTGGATACGGTGAATAATAAATATCCTTCCTAACCTGGCCCTGGTTCCATCGGTCTCTCTTTGGTGAGAATGCGAGATCGATTCGGATCGTTGCACAGGTAGGATTTGGTTCAATTCATAATTGAGTTCTGGCACCACTTCACTTAACTTAGTCGGACGGGAAACAAGCTAGGTTAACAATCAGCCATTGTAAGACAACAACTTAGTAAGACATGATTAAAGTGTTATTCTAAATTCTGGGGCTTCTGGACCTCATATCACAAAGCTCCTGAGCTTAGGTGTGGACCTATTGGAAAAGGAAGGTAATATAATAGTTAGTTCCCTCGAGCGGATTATTTAAAACTAGAGAGAGACCTTGTGAAAGTTCTGGGAATTCTTGATTTTGTATGGGAAATGGAATCCTTTGTATCCTAAGTTGCCTCACCATCTAAGTGAAGTTTGGAGTGGTGAACTATGATTTGAAATACTCCCTTGAATTGGTGAAGGACTGGAAATAAATGGAATAGAATTCTCAGTTTCTTCAATTGAAACAAAATGTGGCAGAGCTGTAGAACATGCTTCTTCTCACTTAGCTTGTGCGTCTGCTATAAGATTTAGACAGGGTATCAATGTCAGAATCATTTGACATAGTTCTTAATTTTACTTCTTTTACAGCATCATACCTGTAACATAAGCCAAAATGCTAAGAATAACAAAGGAAGGACAATATGAACATTAATAAGTGGACATCTAAATATAACAACAAAATGAAGAAAATGAAACGCAACTGAATTAATATATGAGTTACACTTATCTAAGCTTGTTTTCTTTTTCTAAGTGCAACTCTGTAAATAGTGAGACAACGTCCAATTTCATTTTTGCAGTATCATTTATCTTCACCCTAAATTTTGATGAACCTGACATCTTTTCTGATGAAGGTTCAGTGCCATATTTTATAGGGGAAACTTGCTCATTCTTGCAAACAGACAAGTGCTTAGATAATTTCCCTTGGTTAAACTTCTATGAGCGAGACTTACCATGATCTTTCTTAAGGTCTCTAATATTTTTATTTGTTGGTTCGCACAAGATTTCTTCACCCTGATTCCTTTTGACTTGTATTCATATTCCTCATACTCACCCTTTTGTGCAACATAAGCCTTGATAAGAGTTGTGCTGATTGAACTGACTTGCCTTGAAATGAAATTTGAAACATCTTGCTTCTTTGGAGAAGGAAGCACTGGTGCAGTCACACTATGTAGCTTTTCTTCTTCCATTTTTGGATCACTCAATAATTCAATAGACATTTTAGCATGTGCACTCCTCTTATCCTTATCTCCAGTCTACCATTTATCCATATGCTTAGAGGACAGTAAAAAAATTCATGTGATGGGTCCATCTACTTCTCCTCTACCCATTTAGCAGGTTCTAAAGAAAACCTTATAAAGGATTGATATGAATCTAAAGACACCACAGGTTTCTTACTACCTCTTGTTTCTATTGCTTATTTTTAAATCA
>LPNX010752706.1:243415-374880 GCA_001517045.1 Pseudotsuga menziesii | reverse complement strand
GAATCCATCTCATGAAGTTTAAAATTGTGGAGACTTTTATTGTTATTATTTTTTATACATTGGATGACTTGTCCTAGTTTAGTTGGGTTAGTTATAATACTGAACTTGTACTACTATTATATTAGGTAGGATTTAGGTTTATAAAGTGAAACACCCCAAGTGTACCTGGGTTACTAATTGAACTGTGCGGGTTACCTTCTTTAAGTTTCACCACCTATAGCAGGGCTGGTTGCTCCAGTTTATCACTTTTTTAATCTAGTAAAATAATTTGTTTATCTTGCAGCCAGACAACCCATCAATAAAAAAAGATCATCGAATGAAGAACTGGGAAGATTCTACAAGTTTGGGACTATATTCATGAAAATAAGGATTTTTTTCTCTTAGATAGGAGGTCGTGAGATTGACATAAGGAGAGCCAGAAAGGTTGAAATACTTTCATTAAATATTTTACTTTCGAGCATACATAAGAGAATGGATAATAATAAATATTAGGCTATTTATATTAAATCTTGTTGGAAATGATACAGATTGAAAGAAATATATTATGGGGGATTCTATAATATTTACCCAGTGAATCACGATTTGGGAGGGAGTGGGTGGCAGAGGAATAACACCCAATAGTAGTTGGATCGTAGATCGTGGGGTGGGAGCCTATGTATTAATTGTTGGGCTATAGGGCAGACCCGGGGTTTATGCCTTTAACTTCGCACCAAAAAAAGACCCACAGTGTTGGCCCTTTCGGAAACAACCTTCGANTTATCCTTCACTTACAAAATAGCCTTAGCTTCGCCTTAACTTTCTTACATTCAAAAACCTAACCTGAATTATTTACAAGAGTGCCTATTTATACAGCGCACTATTACAAAATCATGGACTTCAACCATGGGCACCTCGAACCCTAAACCCTGGACTTAAACCATGGGTTTATTACAAAAAGAGGACTCTGACTTAACCTCGACACCCCTAAGACTATTTTGAGTCATAAATCCGCTTACAAACTTACAAAAACCGCGGAGTTACCCATCTTAAGGACCGTTAGGGTGCGCGCCCCAACATTAATTACTACCATAAAACTTCAGTTGATGCCCTGGGAAACTGTTTGAGCCATGGGCTTACTGTCTATATATCAAATGGTATTATAGTGGTTGAATTTGTGATCTTGAAGAAGTTCCAACACTGCAAGGAGAAATTACTTTGAGGAGAAATTCGAGTCATTATAGGTAAAATTTGAAAGAAGGTTGGAATGATAAATTTCAATGTACAAATACAAGAGGAGAACCACCACATAAATATAGGATAACATAGATGTTGGAGACATTTACCACCTTACACACTCATTTTGGTCAATTTGGCCAAGTTAAAACACTATCCTAAGTATTATTGACTTAATTAACATTAGAGGAGCACTAGATGACATCAGCTAGGTCACACCCACGCCTACCTTCAGTCAAGGAGGCTAACTTAGTCTTCTCCTACATTCGGGGAGGCTATCTGGAGCACTTTGGGGATGATCTAAGTGTCATTAATGCCCCATATTGCTAACTGATGGTTACAATTAGTTAAACAGAGCAGTGAAGGTGCTTTCCTTCATTAAATTGATTATTTATTGATTATTTAATGAATTGGAGTCAACAGGGGTGCCTCCAACCACTTTTGATGTTCAGTTACACTTCAGTTAACCTCATTGGGGTTCATTGGAGTCATTGAAGCGCTACCACTTGATGGTTGGCTTGCCGTGACATGTGTATGACCTACTTTAAGTTAGACTCAGTCATTTATTGCACTCTGACTTCAGTTAGGGCTCAGTTGAGTCAATTAGGGTTTTGATCGGTGGTTAACTTTAGTGTTGACTGTGGATTACATTCAGTTAAGCTAGACTCACTCATTCAATTCGAATGACCTCCTTGGGAATTCGAATTGCTTTTTCATTCATGCTTGCAGCATGATCTTATATTGTATTACTCATTCTTTGTGTGAATATACAGAGTGGCTACTCATTTTGTAGCCCTATTACACCATTTTCATGTCTTATTGTTATTAATATTTGATGAGACTTGTGTTTAGTCCCTAGAATACTGGGATAGATTAATATGGTATCAAAGCTCACAGTGGGATGAAGCTCAAATCTCTCAAAAACAAGGTTTTTGATAGATCTTGCATGAAAATTGAGCAATAGCTCAAAAATCCAGCACTGCACCAGAAGCCAAGGATTACCACTTAATACCCCAAGTAAAGAACTTGTTGATCAAGCTTGCTTAATTGACTCTATTGGGTGTGATGAAAGCCTAAAATCTGTAGGATTTCCAACATTACAATTGTTGTGATTTGCAGGTTATAACAGGTGCAACTTCGAATGGACTCATCAGTCCCTCTTCTCACCCCATTCAAAAGCTATTCAGAATGGACGTTGAAGATGATTGCATCTCTAAAGAGAAAAGGTCTCTATGAGGTGTCTATTGGACTTCGAAAAGAGTATTATGAGAATGAGGATGACTAGATAAATGACGGTGATAGAGCTTTTGGAGCAATATTTCTATCCCTTTCTCCTAGCTTGCTCTACATTATTTGTTCTGCTGAATACCCAAAGGATCTTTGGAAAAAATTGGACAAAAACTTTGGCAAGCACAATGAGGATCATAATAGCACTTTGGAGATCACATCCAGCACAACAAGATTTCTTTACTCAAAAGTATTGGCCTCTACTCTCTCTGATGAATTTGTTCAAGATGAAGAAAAAGCAGAATCTTCTACACAATCAATTCGAATTGAAGAAAGTCTCCTTGCAGTGACTCCTTCTCTTGATGCTCCGAAAGTTTGTGAGATATCTGATATCTCATCTCCTCATATGGATGAAATAGAAGAAGAAATTTGAATATCTGATAGAGAAGAAAAATACTGCTGCACTTCCATGCAAACATTCATCGGTGATTTTCCTTTGAATTCTGTGCAAAATTGGCCAGTAATTGCTTCCAAAAGTGAAGAGATATTTTATTTTTCTCCCTCTAATGTTGCTGCTGGTGTGCAAATATGTGATACCTTTGATATTTTGGAAGAAATATCATATTAACATATTTATCCATTCGCTCCCCATGATCTAGACCTTCCAGCAAATTCCTAGAGGGTTGCATGCACCAAAATTCAGAATTTTGAAGAAGAAGAAAGTTGTGCATCCACCGTATCGGTTAACCATTTATTTGAATATGATATTAAAATTATTGGATCTGATATGATATTATTTAGATCTGATCTGATATTTCTTGGTTTAATATATCAAATTCATAATCTTTCAGTACTGCTTGTAGCTGTTCTCATCAACGGTGTGAAGAAACAAGTATCGCAAGTCTCCTTCGAAATGTTGCTGGGGATTTGATTTTATTTCACATTTTTGGATCTATTGTGAAAATATCTGGATCTGATTTAATTTCTGATCTGATATTATTTGGTTCTAATTTTAAAATACAAGAGCTCACAGTACTGCTTGAAGCTGCTCTCACCAATTTCGGTGTGAAAAATCAAGTACCGCAATTCTTCTTCAAATTTGCTGTTGGGTATTTGGTGTTAGTTTCCTCATATGAGGTTTCTGATATTTTATCATGTGATTCATTATATATTTTAGAATCTATATCATATTATGGAGCTCAATCATTTGCTCTTCACAGTCCCAGGGCTTCTCTACCTTTGGTCACATGCTCATCTCCCCATAGAACTAGCAAAGAGGAAGACATTCTGCATCCACTTGGACACTTGCTCCTAATATTTGGGGCTGATTTTACCACTCATGGTTTTGTGTTCAAGGATGAAACATATCAGTTTCTTGATTGTTCCACACATGGTTCGAATCCTCAGGAACCTTTGCTCTCTCTTCAGATGATTTCAGCTACTCTACATGGGTCCAGTTTTCGTTGTGCAGCTGTTTATATTTTTGATTCAGTTGACTGCATTGTTCTTCTTCCAAAGTGGAAGATTCCTCCAAACATATTCATTTATTTTGGATTCATAGGTTCACATGCATATTCTCAGGATACTGCTCCATAGAAGAAAAAAAAAATTCTTGATTTACTGCTTAGTTTGAGGGGGGGTATTTTTCCCATGAGGTTTTCCCCGATTCCTTGGTTATATTAAGCAATTACTTTATTGTACAGGGTGACCTATGGAATTTATTGTTGGGGCCCTAGAATTTTTATGCATTTTATGTTTTCTAACTCCTCCTGAGTATAGCTTAAGGGGGAGTGTTGGAGACATTTACCACCTTACACACTCATTTTTGTAAATTTGGCATAGTTAAACCACTATCATAAGTATTATTGACTTAATTAAGATCAAAGGAGCACTAGATGACATCATCTAGATCACACCCACGCCTACCTTTAGTCAAGGAGGATAACTTAGTCTTCTCCTACATTCGGGGAGGCTAACTAGAGCACTCTGGGCATGATCTGAGTGTCATTAATGACCCACATTGCTAATTGATGGTTACAATTAGTTAAATAGAGTAGTGAAGGTGCCTTCCTTCATTAAATTGATTATTTAATGAACTGGAGTCAACAAGGGCGCCTCCAACCACTTTTGATGTTCAGTTACACTTCAGTTAACCTCATCGGGGTTCATTGGAGTCATTGAAGCACTACCACTTGATGGTTGGCTTGCTATGACATGTGTTTGGCCTAATTTTAGTTAGACTCAGTCATTTATTGCACTCCGACTTCAGTTAGGGCTCAGTTGAGTCAATTAGGGTTTTAATCGGTGGTTAACTTGAGTGTTGGATGTGGCTTACATTCAATTAAGCTAGACTCACTCATTCAATTCAAATGACCTCCTTGGGAATTTGAATTGCTTTGTCATTCATTCTTGCAGCATGATATTTTATTGTATTACTCATTCTTTGTGTGAATATACAGAGCGGCTACTCATTTTGTAGCCCTATTACACCTTTTTGATGTCTTATTGTTATTAATATTTGATGAGACTTGTGTTTAGTCCCTAGATTACTATGAAAGATTAATAATAGATTATGGAATCATCAATATTTTAAGTTTTCAAGAAAAAATACCTGTTGAGTGCCAATGATCTCACTGCAGTTCTCATAGCTTATGGGGCTACCACTTCTATTGGAGTTAATAAAAAATAATGGAGATGGTGGCCTTCAAAGAATGCGGCCTCTTCAAGTGATCTTGGCCCTCTCAAGATGAGGTTGACCCCTCCGCAAGAAAAACTCATCCTAGCCAAAAGGAAACTCACCCAACAATAAATCAAATTGATCCTTCGGAAATGGTGGACATGAACTGTACATCCCCACTACAAGATGTTTGATTTATCGAAGGGTTTCTTGAAGACGCTCAAAAACTCTCAACGGATCAAAAATTTGACGTGTGGCTTGATAGTAGCAAGGAAGAAAAAAATACCATTCAGAGTTGCTATCTTTGCTCATAGATTTTGATAGGCAGGGAAAATTAGGGGAATTTTGAAGAATTTTGAACCCAGCGCAATCCCTAAGAGTGTGATTAGTTTGGGAGTTTTTTTTAAGATGATAAATATAAAATAACAACAAAATTAAAAAAAAATAATATACATTTATTTTTAAATTTAAATTTAAATTTAAATTATTATATTTAAATATAAATTTTATTTAAATACAAATGTTATTTAAATATTTAAGTTTAAATATAAAATAATCATTAAATATTTCAATGATATTTATATTTTTTTAAAGTTTTAGTGTGAAAAGATAATTTATGATACATTTAAGATAGACATAATTCTATGAGATTTATATATTAAAAAATAAGTTTTTACAAAGTTTTTAAATGAGATAAAATGTAAAAACAAATTGATACAAGAAGAAGGTACAAAAAGACATAATCATAGACATTAAGTTATCCCAAAAGAACATGTAGTCCATATTGGATAATGTCTTCTGGTGAGTGGCATGCATTCACAACCCTAGGGGTTAATATTGTGTAGCATCAACCTACTCCTAGTAATGGCCAGGGTTGAAGAAAATGTAAGTTCACTCTTAAAATCTAAGGTCAAAGAACTCATTGTATAGGTAAGAGCAGTAGTAACGTGTTTATGAGTGAGTCAATGTCCTACATAAATGACTTTTTTCAAGCAAATTGATCATCCTAAAATCTCTTGATGTAGCACAATATGGATCTTGTGTGGTGTGGTCGATATAATAATGCAAGATAGTCCTAGTGTTCTTCAATTGAGTAGTTATGGGGTTCTTGAGCCCCCTATTGCATTTCGTTGAACTTGAAAATGCACACCAATTTTTAGGGCCTTTATAGAAACAAGGTGAGGGAAATTTAGAATTTGGGTTTTAAGCCAAAGATGTAGCAAGTTATGGAGATCCCCTTTGGAAAAATATTTTGTAAAATTATTTTTGTTTCCCTCTAGAATCTTCATTAAAATTCATTAAATGGGTCGAATTCCTGATTGGACCTACTCCCTTTTTATTAGGGAAAAGTCTTCCCCATTCTTTTTCCCAAGTATTTCCCATACTTCATGATACATATTATTTGTTAGCTTACATTGCCTATATACTCTATCCTTCTACATTGATTCTTCCTCCACTCCACCCTAATGTTTGCATCCCTTCCATCTTCCACACATTTCATATACCTTTCCTTCACCTCCTGAACTCCACTTTCCAATAGGGAAAAGTACAAGAGTCACCCTTCACTCCCAACCTCACTTCATATCTCCACCCTTTTCATTCGCCCTTTTTCATACCAAAGACTCAAGAGAGAGACCCTTAAATTTGGAAAAATAAGTGGTATGGACATGGCATCCATGAGAGTAATTTGAAAAGGAATGGGAGTCGATGATATGTTTGCGGATAAATGCCAAGTGTAGTCAATAATGATGCAACATGGAAGTTGACAATATGGACGTAAAATTGTCAAGGATATAAAAGACTCATGACAACATGAGTTGGGATTTATTAAACAATGTAATGTGTATTTGTTTGTGCTTATAAATCATGAGAACTTCACTCACTCAATCAATGTGATATAAAGGTTTATCCATGACCTATCAAATTCATTTGTAGACAAAAAATAATCCCTATTATCATGGATGCATGTGCACACCAATGGAAAGCTTAGTATTTCCAATGGGGTTGTGCTTCAATGGTGAATCCTTGTCAAGACACTCACCAAAGGTTTAATTCCGATGGAGGCATGATTGGTAGTTATGCCCAAGTGCAAGCTCCATGTTATTTTTATAGAAAACTACCCCCTTGATGTGGCAGTTTAGCCAAACAAAAACTATATTACTAGAACAAATACATCTTAACTTACATCTAATAAGCACTAGGAGGACTAGGGTGCAAACCTTAATGCAGTTAAATTATCTTTAAGGATTCAAAAACATTTATATTTAATCCTCAATCTGTTGTTATCCCTCATGGCACTTAAAAAGATATGGGGATAGCATGGATCTATGCTAGTTAAAAAAAATATGTTAGTGTCAAGGAACATCATATTCTATTCAAGTTTTCTTGTGGGTGCTAATAATAACAAGGAACGTCATTAGAGTTATAGTGGTGGTATAATAATTTTTGTGAGTTCCTTTTCAATGTGACAAATAGACAATTGTTATTGGGTCTCTATAATGAACCATTTGACACACTTTTCCTTAATAAACCTTTCTATTATGACATAATTTGTCATTTTCTTATGAATAATTTACATCGATTATTTAATGCATGTGATGTATTTTTTTCTTAGGTTATTTTGTGTAGGTATGCACACATTTCACTTAGGAAGATAATGTGATTCTAAGTATAAGAGAGCATGGACCAAGTCACTAGCTTCCTCAATCATGATTCCAAACAACTAGAAGCATGGGGAGTGTTCACAAGGACTTTATCCCTATTTGTCACTCCAAAAAATACCAATGATCAAGGAAGAATTCATTTCCCTAGTCAACACCAATTTCCTCAAGAGTTAAAGTTGCGCAAGCATTATATGATTCAAGGAGTTACCAATGTAGATATATAGGAGCAACTTCCTCCTAGGTGTCAGCATAGAGTCAACAAAAGAGAATATGCCAGGAATTTTTTATTGATGGCTTGTTCCTTACTATATTGGAAAGAATGGTAAGTTAAGAGATCAAGAGGGAGCCAATTGTACACCTCAAACTCCAACAAAATGGGATTACAAAATAAATATGTGATCTCCCTTGAGAAAGTTATTCATAGAGCCTCCCATTGATATAGAAGTGAGCCAAGTCAATGAGTCATCCCTTTAAGATGACCAAAGGGTGGAGGCCAGGAAGTATTCACATGATCTCCTTAAGAATCCTATTGTGAAGATTCAAAGTTTCTCTAGTTTGATATCTCATATAATCCATGTCATTGACTCAGAATCCTTCACTTATGAGGAGGAAGCCAAACAACAAGTTTCGAAATATGTTATGAACTCCAGTCAATAATGACATGTGGAAAGTGGTTCTCAACTAACCTTAGATTTGGCATTGGAAATAGGTTGAATCCACGAGTTCAAAATCCTACTAAGCTAAGAGAAACAAAACCATACATGAGGAATCACATATCCGAGGCTCTATTGGGAGTTCATATTCCCTGTCTTCGAACATGTTTTTTAATGCATGTGCCTAAGTAATGGGTCTATGCCTATCCCCGATCGAAGGAGGTTTGCCTAATTGGATTTGCACAAGAGGAAAGTGTGGTAAGTGTTTTGAATGTTTTGAATGTTTTGTTTTATGTTTCCATTTTTTAGTTGTGTGTGTGTGTGTGGTTTTCTTAGGTTTTGGTTTGTCCATTAGATTGCATATTTTTTGTTCTCTCTTAGACCATGGTTTAAGGATGAAATATAGGGTACCTATTAGGACATAAAATTTATCATTGGGTTTTATAGGAAATGTGTGAGGCTCCAATCATCACACATGTACTTCATAATAGATTGTTTCATACTAGTGTGATTTGGTGGAAATATCAAGGTTGATAAAAGTAATCATGATCCTTGGGGATCATTCCATGTGTAGAGGTTGAAATTGAAGGTATTGAGATATAAATTTTACCAATAATACTCATGGAAACTACTTGTATCTTTAACCACAATGCAAACCTAGCAAAGCGTATGTGGCCCCACTCCCACCCCACCTTATTCACCAACTATTTCCATGTTGTTCTTATCCATATGTGTGTATCCACTAAATTAAGTTTCCAAACATCTTTGGAATATGGATAATAATGTGAATTCATTTTCTCTATAACCCACTCCATTGTACTCATGTATTTACTCTTAAGAAGAATAAAGAAAACCAAAACTTCAGAGCCCACATTGACAGCTAATTCAATTATGCTTATGAGATCTGAACGAGCCAGCCATCTTGTTCTCATGGTTGCTGTGAATAATGAATGGATTTTCAGGGAGCCATTGTCGACTCTCCTGGAATTCATGTTTAAAACCTATAAATCATTTTTAAATGGGTAATTTATCGAAGTTTGGGTCGACAATTCGAATGTAGATTTTCATGGTAAGGAATGAATATAAACACCCACAAATACATGCATCAGAGCATGTTAAGATTGATATCCACTTCCTGAGCCTTGTATGTTATTGGTAAAAATGAGGGTATGGATGGGGATGTTGTCCAAAACAACCTTGTAGGGTTATTTTTTGGTAGCATCATGATAGGTGGTATTGTACTACCTTTCTGCAAGGGGTGTGTAGGCGGGTGGTGGGTTGGGTGTGGGGGAACTACTAAATCCAATGGCCATATTAGTTAATGTAAAATCCAATCACTAACAATATTTTTATGGTCAATACCTCATAACATCTAATACTTGTTATTAACTCCAATATCTCAAGTCTTGTAGTATCCAAAATTATTATGACATGCATCATCATCATGGACATCGACGTTTTCATCATCATCATGGACATCGACGTTTTCATCATCATCATGGACACCGACGTTTTCATCATCGTCGTCATCATCATCAATGCCATACGATACATCAAAATCATATTGATCATCATCATCAACAACATTAAGTACATAATCAACAAAAACATCGTCATCTTTGTTATTATGATCACTCATATGCCATTAGTGTTCTTAATCACTCATTGACATTAGGATTGATGCCATTTAATTGTTAAGGTCATTTATATGTCGCTACAACCATTTCAAAGATAATAGGATTTTTTAGATGTCATTACAGACATTTAGGTTATATTATAATAAATTAGGATCCAAAAGTGATACCACATGCATAATCATCATTGAAATACACATCGTCATCATCATCATACAATAAATCAACATCATTGTCATCGCCATAGTCATCATCAATATAGTTTTGATAATAATGAGCAAGGAGCCCTACTACCTCATAAGAATGGATGATATAGTATTATAATTATCAAATCATATCCATATGCTCCATCATAATTATCATAATTCATCATCGTAATGTTTTTAGGGCCAATCAAATTCCATTACGGTCTATTAAATTTTGTTGGTGACACTCAAATGCCATTAGAGCAATTTATGTGACATTAAGGTAATTTACCCCTCATTAGGATTAACCAAGATCTAAAAGTACCATGATTATGATCATTTAGGTTCCACTATGATAAATCAAGATCCAAAAGTACTATCACATGAATCATGATCATTGACATTGACATTGATATATCTAACGTTATGTCAAATGTTTTCTAAACACAATTATGATCTCTAAACCTAGTGCAATTCCTAGTGTAGTTCCTTTCAATATTTCTGGCATTATTCTAGGCACCATACCTGGATCTATAGCTAGCACTATGTTGGATTTTTTCTAGGTGCAATTCCTAGCTCTATAATTTTCTCTATGTTTGATGTTTTCTTGCCAAAATTCATGGCACAATTCCTGTCGCTAACTCTAGATTAATATATGGTGCTATGCTATTGAGGACGTTTTTTTGGAGGTTATTCTTTGTGTTATATGGGATGTTTTTTTGGACGCTAATTGGGATGTTAATTTGGATGCTAATTGGGATGATAATTGTGATTCTAATTGGGATGCTAACTGGGACATTAATTTGGATGGTAATTAGTATCCAAAATAGAATCAAATTTTAAAAAGGGATGCTAATAGGGATGATAATCTGGATGCTAATGGGGACTCTACTTGGGATTCTAATTAGAATCCAAAATAGCACCAACTTTTAAAAATGGATGCAAATAACACCACTAAAAGCGCCATCCCATGGAAAAGCATCCACTTTGTCCTAAAAAAGGATGAAAAATACACTAAAAGCGATAATGGAAGCTAAAAACGAAGCTAAAAGAGACACTAATCACGGGGTTTTGTTGTAGTTCTTTGAGGAATATCAGGAACCTAATGGATGTTCCATGGATAATGAGGCATTGAAGAGGTATCGTATTCCTAAGGCTAATTATTGGTGTATGCATGCAAACTATGAAGTAGATGGAAGTGGATAGTTTTTTATAACGTTCATGATGGTTGGTGAAGGTGACAAGGTCAAGTATGATGAAGAATGCCTTCTAGAGGAAGATAATTTTGAACTATTGCAGCAAAAGAAGTATATAGATGCATTTATTAATGGAGGAAACTTGTTTGAGTATGAAGACTATGATACAGAAGAGGATGAGCATAATTATTTATTTGATTTGACAAGAAAGGACAGAGGAAAGGAAGAAGAGAATTTAGTTAAAGATTTGACAATTGTTGGACCTGAAGGCAATCAACTTGAAGAAAAACTATTTAAAGTTGTTACTGTAAGCGAAGAAGGTTGCATAGAGGATGCAAATCATAAATCTCTAGAGGAAGGGTTACAATCCTTCAAGGATTGGTACCTATATGATGTAATTAATGAAGAGAGTATGGAGATTTCAAGAATAATTATCAGTGAATTCATTGACTTGTATGAGGAGATGAATCTTACAGAGCTTGAAAAAGGGATAATTGTTTAGTTGAGGAAAGAAGGACTCATAGGATTTGAGCTAGAACAAAGGAAAATTGTTGGAGAAGAGTTTACTATGCGAACCAGAGAAAGGACCAATCCTTGGAGAAAGTGATGAAGATGAAGAATGGAGATCCGGAAAACATATTTTGAACTACTTGAATAGTTGAAATCAACAAGAGAACTTGATGTCTAAAACATCAAATGAGGCTACAAAGCCTTTTTATTTTAAAGCTGATATATTGTGTATGACTGCAGGTTTAATAAATAATGGACAACCATTGAAAACTGTCATAGAGATGGAGAAGAATGGGAAGAATATGAATTTTGTTCTAAAGGAAAATGAGATAGCATTATCTCATGAAGATTGTCAAAGGAAGATTCATACACAATCAAAGAAGAAACATTCCGAAAGGAAAGTGAAAATATATGTTTCAGGAGAAAACGAGGTGGAGTTGGCTCATGCACACAACCAAAAGAAAGAAAGGTATGATGAAAGTATTAAATCAGAGGAAAGAGATTTCATGGAAGAATTAAAGCTCTTAGATGATTGGATGAAAGAAGACAGCCATGCTATATATGTCATGGATGATACAAATTCAGTCCAAGATAACTTTTCTAAATTATTTGAGGACTTGAAATTCTTAGCACACAGAATAGAAATTAAAAAGATACATATTCATAATGAGTAATTGAAGTTGGAAGAAGAAATTGTCTCAAGAGGCAATAATGGTGATGAGGCTACAAAGAATAATCAGAAGGTTATCAAAGGAGAGATGTTTGAACCATAATTTAGTAAGATTTTTGTAACTCTTATACTGAAGGAGAGTATGCAGTAAATGGAAATGGAAATGGATAGTAAGTTTTAGTCAAGAACAGAGTTGGATAAAGTAATTGAGGAAATAAGGATGCTAATGTTTAAAATACTTGAGAGGATGCATACCAATGTGAAAAGGGAAGACAACAACATGGAGAAATTGACTTTGCAAGATATTTTCAGCAAGGTAAGTGGAAAACTACTGTACACAGTTTGGAAACCTGGAAGAAATAAGATAACAACATCAAGATATGTTCTACAACAACATGATGCAATAAGTGATCAGATACAATTTAAGGTTTGGGATCTTGGAATACATAAATCATTGACAAAGAAAGGAAACATCAAAGCAATTGAACAAATGCAACATGATGTCTAGGATCCAAGTAGATTCAAGTATTGAGGATACATGACCAAGATACATGACCAGGGGGTCATGAATTCTTTCTATCTTGGGAGTCTGATGCGGGAGCATCTTGATCTCATTAAGAAATTTAAGTTGTTAATTAGACCTTAGCGTTTTGATATTTCTGAAGGGAGTGGTCTCATTGTAAAAAAATTGTAAATATTAGAGTTTGCAAAGATATCTAAAAGGTTCTAGGCTAGTAAGTTGTTAGTCAAGTCATCAAGCTATTAGTAATGGGTGGTGATGAACTATTGTAACCGAATTTGCACTAGGTGACAGAATTCGTTGATATTTAAGTATGATTCATTTAGGTGGTTAGGACCGAATGTTTATTTTGGGAATTAGTTGCCATTAATTTTGGAATTTTGTTAGGGTTTTATTCAGTTGAAAGAATATATTCTAGATATATTAAATGTAATCCTACGGGCATGAGGAGGGGATATTCCCAAGTAAAGAGAAGATCAAGCCATAGGTAGCTTAGACGAATCTCAGAAGTAAATCAGGGTTTTCTTTTAGTTTGTACAGTTTGGTTATGTCAATGAAAGAAGAAGAGATTCATCATTTTCTGTGTATGCTTTATGTCTCCCTTCCCTCTGCTTAAATTATGAGATTGATTATAGTAGTTTGAGAATCTTGGTTTTAAACCTCTACAAATTTAGGTGTGTCGAGGGATTGTTGGGACACAATCGTTGTAAGAAGAGGAATTAGACTCATTATTCCATTGAGACTTGTGATGGAGTATGTTGATAGCATTAAATACTAGAGAGATAGTTGTATTCCATTATTGAAGCAAGGGTTTGATGAGATCCATATGTGTGGGACATAATTTATTTTATTTCTACGATTTTTAGAATTGTACGACGTGGATCAATTTCATGACAGCATAGTCATGTCTTTTGTTTTTCAACTGAATCGAACTCCACACTTTGTATACACAAGTTATTTTTTTCATGGATTGTTGAGCAGTGAGCACAAAACCCAAGCTTGGATCAGATCATGGTTTAGCATGGTTCAAGGGTGATCTCATGAGTATTGAATAGGCTGTGATGCTGAGCGCACAAGACTTAGTATAACCAGGTAAAAGGATCCCCTCCATTGAGTTAAGATCAAAGTTATTTAGAAACAGAGTAGTTGGTAATAAAAGGGTATGGCTAGATATCTTACTTTAGATTGGGACTGAGAATACTTAAAGAAACTTGCGTTAAAGGTAAGATGATATATTGTTATGTTATTCATAGATTGGGGCAATTGTATGATTTTTCTATAGCATTTTCATGGTTCTTGTAACATGCATATAATGGTAGAATAGATATCACTAGGGGAAAACGGAAGTAGGACTTATGTGAACTCTATATTTTATGAGAATGAAGAACAAACCTATGGTGAATGGGATTATGGTTAATGAGTACATCATTGTAGGAATAAGAGATATATCATTGCTAGGGTCCTAGCTATACATCATGCATGCAAGTAAACAACAAAGTGAATGTTTCTGGAAATTCCATTGTTAAAGATTCAAATAATACATTTTCCTAATTGCAAATGCTAGCATGGAACTTGTACCATGATAGTATTTTTTATTTCAAAAATGGATATCATTTATATATTCTACTTGAAGTATTAATGTAATTAATTATTGTGCAGGAATAATTCCATTGAGCGTGGATTTCATTTACAATGTCGTGGTTAGGAAAGTAATTTCTAATATAGAATTGTTTTTTCTCTTTTTTTTCCCTTGAGTTGAGGAGTCATGCCATAACCAAGGTATAGTCACTCCAATAGAAGACAACAAATGCTATAAACATGAAGCTCTTGTTTCTTTTTTCAATTTGTTTTTCTTTTACAGTGCAAGGCACATTTATAAATTAAAAATATGACAATACATCAAGTATGATGTAAAGTTCCAAACCTGGAGAAGATTACAAAGTTCCAATTGATTTTAGAAGTTTTCTCTATGTCGATTACAAGGTCATGATCCAATAACTTGACAAATTTATTCTAGAAAAATATTTAGTATCACCATGGGCAATATTATGGTTTTTAGCATTGGTATCGCTAGTGCTAGAACACCTATTCTATAAATTAATGAAACAATCAATGAAACTAAACCAAATTATGTGGAAGAAAAAAAATCAACACAAAAATGTTATTTTCTTTTGAATTTGAAGTAGTTGTAAACAATTATCGATGACAAATCAAGGCAAATAAAATTGACAAGCATTTCAAAAAGGAGAAAATATCTAAGAAATGCCTTTGCCTTAAAATCAAAGGGTTAGGAGGAAGACCTGTTAGGCTAGTGGTGAATTAACACTTTATTAATGGATTATAAAATCTAAATACACAATGTGAAAAGATTAAAAAACAAAAACAATCATCTCGTAAAATATTAAAGTGGATTTTTTAAAATGTCTAAATGAATATTTTCTATTTGAAATTTTTGAGAACTGAAATCTACATAGATATTTTGTAATGGAAACAAATTGGCTATAACCTGAAATAAATATTTCTTGTTAGAGAAACAAAATATGCAATACAAAGATGTTTGTGTTTTATATGATTCTAGGCTCAATGGTAGGAAGTATTTAAGTCTCTAGTAGAAAGGAAGAGCATAAGTTGGATATCATATGTTTTTTTTGCATCAAATAAACTAAACATTGGAATATATTTATTTATTGCTTTCAATATTTAGTAGAGAGTTTTTGACTTTGGAAGAAAAAATTGCAACTTTTTATTTTTTATTATTTTGCAAGAAAAGCATGTAGAGACAAACAAATTTAGAAAGTTTAAGTATGGTTTAGTTAGTTTTTTTTAATGGAATTAAAGAAATTGCAATGTGCATATTACATAAGTGTAGATCAATACATTTACAAGTGGAAGGGTGGGAAAGTTTAAGATTTGGGAGAAACCTAAAAAATGAGGGTGGTATTTGAATACCCGGTGTTCAAAATTTTGTCATGTCAATGATTCTATTTTTCATTGCCATAGTGAACAGTTCTTGATAGCACACTTTGTGCATGATGAAAATTGTTGATGAAACATTGTTTGAATACTCTCCATAGGATACATTCGTGACAACTGGGCAATATTATTTCAAGTGTACTGACCCAATGCATTCGATGATACCATCCTCTATCTCCACTTTGCAGTCCAAATTATGTTCATATGTAGTTGTTTGATGGTTGTAGAATGTATAGATAGTGGCATTTTGAATCATTGGAAATTTACACTAATTGCATATGCATTGAAAAGGTGGTGCAAATGCATATGCAATTATTCCATGTATTCCATTTATTTGTGACATTTTAAAATAGATAACAATTATAACAAATACATGTAATACGAATATATTTTCAGCAGAGAGAGTGCAGAAATATTTTGCATGTCATTTGCTTTAAGTAATTTTATTTCCCATATTTTGTTTTATATATTTTGAATAGTACATGATGGAAACTATTTATATAGTGGCATTGAAAGTGATTTAGATTCCAAACAAAGAAAATATCACACATATACAACTACTTCTAAAAAAGTAATTAATTGCACACATATACAACAAAGATATCGGAATTTTTATAGTACCACTAAGCTAGGAATTTCTATATTTTTGTTTATATTGTCACTTGACACATTATACAAATGTACAAATAAATAATCTTTGTGCAACGTACCACACATAATGTGCATAAATTTTGTAAACAACCATCTTTTTCAGTGCAGAGCATTCCAAGGAAGATTTTATAAGTAATATATATTAAAATAAATAGAATGAAAATGATGAAAACAAGTTGAGATATTCCACAAGATACTAGATTAATACAACCATCCTCATATAAAACTCTATGCTTAGACAAGCAATAATTTGACATGTTGAAATATGGTATCAAGAATATCATTTAATAAATTAACACAAATAGCAATGACAAGTTATTTCTACTCTTTCAAGTGTTGAGATAATTAGAACCCATCCAATATATGGAGAGAAGCCACGAGCAATGATGTTTCAGTCAAAATTATTCGAAAAATAATCAAATTTGTGAAGTAGGTTCAATATCAACATTCTATCGAAAAAAAAAACACAAGTAACAATTTTGTATAGGCGCAATCAATTCTATCTACTATTGGCATGGAAAAATGCATATGCCATTTGAAAAAAAATTAACACATTCTATATGGATGAAATGCAATCTTATTTTCAAATGGAAAAATACAAAAAAGTATTGGTAAGTTGCCTATGTTTTTCTATTCAATAAATGGAATGAAATTCTGGATTGCATTATCATCATTCATAGGACCAATAAACATGGACTGGGAGGTCTTGATCATGTGAGTGCCTCTATCACCATTTCTTACAATGTTTTTTAATAGATAAAGAGGTGGTTCATCAACCGCGAGGTGTTGTTGTACTCAAAATAAAAAAAATTGTGTATCCTTCATTCACTTGATGTTGACAACAAAATAGGAAACAATAATTAGATATCTACACAATCGTAATTGCTAGAAGGTATATGTGTTTTTTTTCTTTTTTTTTCTTGACTAACAGGAAAGGAAATGAGTAAATAAGAACTTGAGATTTTTAGGGAATATCATCTATCTAAGGGAAGTGAAATTTACTATCACATAATCATTTTTTGTTTCACCATCTTTGATATAGAAATCTAGTTGTTTGTTGTTGTATTGACATTCCACGACAGTCGTTGTGATAGAGCCAATTATGTAGGGATCCTTTGATGAAATCAAGTCATTGATTATCATGTATGGTGGAAGGAACCACTTTTTCCATACTTAATCAATTGGCTCTAGTATGGTGTTTTCAAATATTGTTATGGATAACATTGCATCCCTAAGGTCATATTGTCTTTTTTTATTACAACTTTAGTTATTAATATCATTTTTATGATTTTTATAAATCAAAACTATATTATTTAAAGCATATTTAATGTATTATTTGATATGTATATTCGTTTGCAGATTTTATAGTTTGTTTGTGTTATACCAAAATCCTATCACCATCATGTGATACGACATTTTACATACCTACTTTCCCTGAATCCTAGCTTCTGGAGTGGAAACTCATATCATTTGTCAATATTTTCAAACAAATTCCCAGCACCGTGCTTGACCCTTTATCCATAAGTGGTACCCTTGTTCGCACCCCCCATCCCCTCTTGCCCATAAGCGGTGCCACCGCTTATGGCCCTTGGTCCATAAGCGGTTATTACCAGAACCGCTTTGTTATTGAAGGAGAAACGAGGTACCCTGGGTAAAAAGGGAAAAAGAGAAGTTTATCAAGGCTTCTAGATGATAAGCCTCATGTCCTCCCTTATCCCTACTGTTGTGGGTCTGTTAAACTCAAGCTCCCTCATCCTAGGATCTTAGAGGCCACCTCACCCACTAATCTCTCAACCTACCCTATCCATTAAGCCTTATAAATACAAGCTTATGGCCATGGTTGAGGGGGAGAACTCTTAAGGTATTGTTATGCTGTTGGATTGATCATTTGGTCCACACCATTGGAGAGCATAGAGAGAGCTAGAGTCGGAGCTTATGGGGATGAGAATGCCTGGTTTTATGGAGATGCATTTCAACACTAAGGCTTGGTTGTAAACTTCTTCATATTTATTTAATGCAAGTTGATTTATGTCCCACATATATTGTTGATGTTTGATTTCACATGTATGTTGTTGCATTCCTTAGTCACTAACATAGATTAGTAGATTATATTCTGGTTGATTTAATCTGTTTCGTGTTGAGCTGATTGCAGGTACACAAGGTGACTATCAAAGCATTGCATTCTAGGTATCTACGACGTCTAGGGAGAGTCTTCAAACTCTGTCCTCTATTTGTTCTGGATCTGAACCATTCACACCAATGGAACACCTTGCTGTCCAGAGAAGATGAAATATTCCAACTAACAAATCTGGCGACTCCGCTGGGGAATAGTTGTGTATCAGTTGTTCGGATCTTCCTCAGTATGCAACTCTTGTCTGAATCCAGGCTCCTTCTTCAACTCTCTTCATTTAGATCTACTTTCTGACTTACTCCATTTGGGTTTGAAACCTCCAAATCTATTCAGATCTGAGTCATTTCGGTCTTGTATGCTCTGTTTCCATACTCAATTGAACAGTATTTTCCTCAATCTAGTCTTTTTATGAATCGATCCATTGTTCTTCTTGTTTTTTAGTTATCTACAGGGAACCACACCTATGTTGTGTACGAGAAGCGGTGCCACCACCTGAACAAAGTGGGCAGTATGCGGTTCCACCGCCTGTAACCTGTTGGCAAGAAGCGGTGCTATCTTAGAAACGCTCTGTTAACACCTGAGAAGCACGGTGCCAGGTAGGCATCATTCCAAAGCCTTTTGTCCTTATTTTTCTTCACAAAAATTTGGATTTTGTTGCTTTTAGTTCTTCTTATCAGACTTGTGTTGCTAAATATGATGCTTGTGGTTTGATATTTTATGGTTTAAGATTGATTTGAGTGGAATTTCAAAAGTTTGATTAGGTCTTTTGATTGTTCATCTGCTTCTATGCTTGTTGGTTTTGTTTACGAAAGGATTTCTTATTTTCTGAGAAGCTTAGGGTGTTATTAAAATCTCTTTTCATTTCTGCTACATAGACTAAAAGAAGAACACTATATTAGCTTCTAGGTTTCATTTCTTATTGGCATAGTAAACTTCTTTTTCCTTCCTTTAAAAAATAAAATTTTTGACTGAGACTAGGATATCATCATTGAGCGTTGGGCATTGGTTTTTCGATTGGATTTACAAGCTTTCAGGACCTTTATGATCTTTCATCTCTCATGCATTTAGAACTATCTCGATCAAAATAAAAAAATGGTAGTTTTAAGTTAGATTTTCTTATGTTTTGAGAAAATTGAAAAAATAGAGTGCATTTGCATATAGGTGTGCTTCTTGTTTTTCTTTTAGGAAAAGAGATTCTTCCCCTTCTTTTTACTTTCGGAAAAGAGAAATTAGTTTGGTAAAAGTGATTGCTTGTCTTTGATTTGATGTTCATGATTGTTGCGTGGAAGTATTTTTGGTATTTGAAACAAAAGGAAAACACTCTCTTTCCATCCTGTAAGTAGTCATACTGAATGGAAAAGTGAACATTTTGCACCAGCATACTGCATGGTTTTACTTTTCTATCAAAACATCATGCATTCACCTAACCCTACAAGTTAAAATTAATGGTAGTTGTAGGTTAAAATTTACATAGTAACTTGAGTGATAGGTTAGAGACGTGTCCGGGCATCGTTAAGCATAGGAGCTATCATTATTTGTCAGCATTACATTCTGGGACTTGCGTGGTTCTTCCACGTATCATAGGTATATCAAATGACCTTTCACATACCCTTGAGGTATATAGAAAGGTACTTCATGTACTCGATTGTATATCAGAAGGCCCCTTGTGTACGGTTGTGCATTAGAGAAGACTACTACCGATTTGAGCTCCCACGTACCTTGAGTATATCGGGAGACCCCACTAGGGTACCTTATCTATCTAATAAAATCCCTTTGGCCATCTTGTTTGGAGCCATACACCAAAAATAGTATTCGGGGAGATTACTATGCACGTACCCTCGAGGTATATCACGAGTGGCACCTTCTTGACAATCCTAGTGAGAGACCTGACTTTTGAACTCTTCCTATCATTTTAAGTGTGCTTTTCTGACCTATAGCTTGTGTAGGGAAATTATTTTTTGGTTTGTTTTCTAGATTTTCAGACCCTAGGTTAGTTAGGAACTGTACAAGCTGGCTGAATTAAGACAGTCCAGAAGAGTACAGGGCTTGCCACTTGATTTTATTCCTAGTTCAGGAGAAAATCCTATGGAAGCTATCGACCAAGGAGCTACTACCACCTCCCAAGTGGGAGATAATGTGGTTGTGGAAAGTGGAGATTCTCCCATGGAAGGACGTGTCGATGATACTGCTCGCCTAGATTTCAGTCCCAATGCTCCATTTTGGGACACCCCTGTAGGTCAAGCCATTGCCTCATTTGGCACCTATGTAAACTCTTCTAAAGATGAAGAAGAATGCAGGCAATACCGTGTTGCCATTCTCCATGCATAAGAGATTGACAAGCAGATCAATGACCTATTAGGTTCGACACCAACACATTCCACATCTCTTCATGTGGGATATCGTTTACTAGCCGATTCTATGAGACCCATTGAACCGATGATAGATCATCCAATAACAACCCATAACCCAAGTTGAATTACCACCCCTATCACCTATCATGGTATGTATGTTCCTAATCCTCCCAGGTCTTCTGCACCTAGGACGCAACCTTCAATTCCCGTTTCTTCAGTACCTTCTAGTGCCGGGGGGAAACCCACAGCACGACCTATGTTATCTGACACCGAAATTGTACCTAGTCAAGGGAAGACCTCTAACATAGAACCATCTACAATTTATGTCCCTCCCACCCATACTAATGTGGTTAATCCCCCATCCAATTCAGGTCATCCCTTAGGGGCACAACCTATAATCGTTCAGTTTTCTGGAGGTTATGGTTATCAAATACCCATAGCTAATATTAATTATCCACCCAATCCTATAGGAATTCCATACCCTAGTAACAATTTTACACCACGGGGGCAACCCAACTGGTCTTACATGCCAGCTATGGCGGGGATACCCATACATACTATGGGAGGTGCTAGAGGACCGCCCTATGGAGGTCCTCCCCCTAGGGGGCCTGACGGTCCCAGAGGATCTGGAAACCTTCCTCCTTATGGTCCTGGTGGCCCTGGTGGCTTTCTGCCTTCTGCTCCTAGAGGGTCTGGTGGCCTTCCTCCTAGTGGTTCTGGTGGCTCTGGAGGTTTACCACCTCCTGGGGGCTCCGGAGGTTCTAGTGGTCTGCCTCCTGGTGGTCCTAGTTGTCACAGCCACACTTCGCAAGCGCTCTTGACTCGCCAAAGGTGGTGTGCGGCACTGCCAGGAAGACACCTTGAGGGATTGCCCGCCCAAGTGCCTAGCCCGCAGACTACGCCTTAACCCTGCGAAAACGATTTTTATGTCTTTTTATCTTTAACTGTTATACTGTTTACTTAGCCATTAGCCTTGCTGGCACATTCAATACTTAGCCAAAAGTAGAAAAACTCAGCACAAATTAAAACACAGTACACATAAATATATGGTGGGTTTCCCAACCTGGCAGAGCCCTTTAACTTTGTATAAAAACGGAACAGTATTACATAAACAGATCTGCCCAAGGCAGAGCTCCTGGTGCACGCCCAACCTGGCTGCTACACCCAGAAAATACAAGAGTTACAAAAATGTAAAATACTGTCTCTTTTCCAAAGACGCCCAGCCTCCTCTGCCTCTCCTCAACGATGCCGTAAACCTCTGTGTAGTTCTGTTCTGTTCCCTTAGCTTTCCAGCAGCTTGATCCTCTTGATCCCCACTTGTTGGATTATTTGAAATGACTTGCACTTCGTTTACTTATAGCCTTCTAGGTGTCTTTCCCATGTCAACTTGACATCTTGCTTACCGCACAAGTCACCCCTTGCCGGTTCATCAAGTCAACCTCCAAAACACACTTGGCCATTTAACCGTTTCGTAGGTGTCACCGCACCAAGGATTCTTTGACTTAGGCGTTCCCGGGTCCACTTGCCGAAGCCTCTAGAGTGTTGCGTGCACACTTTGGGGGTGTGCCGCGCACCCCTTTACTTTGACCGAAGCGCCCATATCTTTGACCGCCGTTTGCCGCTAACCGTGCTGTCGCGCGCGCGCGCCCGTCGCCCAACTGCCGTCGTCCGCACGCCCGTGGCTTTACTTACCAAAACGCTCTTTTGCCGGAGCGCCCAACTATCCGCACATCCAACCGCACGTCTGTCCATCCGCACACTAGGGTCACGCGCCCACACCTAGGGTCGCGCGCCTGTTTACCGAACGCCTTCAATACTTTGCATGCCCAACCGCACGCTCAAGGGTCGTGCGCCTCAAAGGTGTCGCACGCCCATCACCAATGTCATATTTTCCAAGGGGCGCCCGTGCCATCACGTGGGCGCTGATCTTGGGGCGCGCCACATTCCCGACCTCCGTGCCGGTGGTGAATGTGGGTGCTTGCTAACTTAGCCAAGTGAGAGTGCAACTCCATGCCGAACCATCATAACCGCGCCACCTTGCCTAGGTGTGCCACCACTTAGGTGCGCTGAAAAACCTGGCTATGACAGCCTCCCCCACTTAAAATTTTTGCTGTCCCGGCAACGTCAACTGCTGCAACCTCTACGTGAACTCAAGCCACACTGCCGCAACATCTGAACTGTTCATGACTGAACCGCAGTACTGCTTTCTTGACCACTTACTTCCAACCTGTGCTTCATGCTTTCCTTCCTGTTTCCGTTTGTTGTACACCTCAAGGACGAACCATCTAGGTAGCTAATCCAACTGTGTGTTCATCACTTAAGACAAACTTCCCCATTCTGGAATCATGTTGCCAGCATTCTTCTTTTCAGTGTCCGCAAGGCTCCTGCACTTTACCTTCGCGAAAAATAGTCTTTTAGGCCACCTTGCCAAAGGTGCCTAGGGCCTCACTGCCGTCGCCAAAGACGGTGAGCCCAACCTGCTGCTAGCTCAAGCAAAAAGACATGGGCGGTGCCAATGGCCACCGCCGCCCCTATCTTCCAAACCATACCATCTGAAATCGACTGCGTCGCTGCTCGCACTAAGCTCTTTCAACCGAGCCCAATACTCTGCAAACCCGACACCATCAGCCGTCCAAGTACTCATGTCTGCCGCAAGCTCCGTGCGGTCATCTAAGCCAACCGAAGACACCTTCTTCGTTTGCTGTTCATCTAAGCCAACTGAAGACACCACCTTCATCTGCTGTGACCTCTTCTTGGCCCGCTTCTTGGCAGCTTTACTTGTCCCTTCAAAGGGCTTGCTTGCCTTATCGTTGCACGTCTTAATGTGCCTTGACGTATCCAAGCATGCCAACACTTCCTGTTTTTGAAGAATGCACAACTCTGCCACAGCTTCCTTAGCCATGGTTTCCTTAGCCACTTCTTCTTTTACCGGTTCCAACAACCGCTTGCTTTCCAAATGAGCAAGTACCGCATCAACTTCGATTGGTTCGCAGCCAACCTGCTGCAACCGCTCTCTTGTCAACTCTTTTTCTGGAATGCCTATGGCATGGATGTAAAACGCCACTATGTCCTCCGCATCACGTGGTGGATCAAATTCTCTGGTGTTTTCTCCATCCAAGACTTCTTCCAAAATCTGCATTTCCTCTGAAACTTGCATTTCTGCCGCAGCCTGCGTTTCCTCCGCAACCTGCGTTTCTACCGCAACCTGCGTCTCCTTCGCAACCTGCGTTTCTGCCGCAACCTGCGTCTCCTCCGCAGCCTACGTTTCTACTAGAACCTGTGCCTTGGCCAACACCCCATCGTGTGACTCTGCATCAAGGTCCTTTTCAACTGAAGTGTCGCTGCCCAATCTGCTGCATGACATCTCCAATGTGCCTTCATCAGCAACCTTCGCACATGCTACCGGAAAACTGAGCTGTTCCTTCTCATGCTACCGCAAAGGATCCTATGAAATGCACAAGGCATCAATCTCCTCACTGATTGAAGCCATGCATTTTTCCAACGCTGCTAACGTTCCTCCTGCAGATAGATCAGCCTTTACCTCAATGCTTGGCTTGCTGTTCTTTGTCGAAACCGTCTTCTTCCCTATGCTCTGCTGCGGCAAGTGCTTACACTTACTCGGGTCTTCGAAAACCTGTACCGAAGTCACCCGCGGTTTGTACCACAACCGGCTTTTCTGCGTCATAGGTAAGCTCCACGTTTCGTCTTCTCCTAAGAACACCAACCGTCCAGCATGCGGAACTGGCACTGCCTTGGCCAAACGAAGAAAGTCCTGTCCCAAGATCAAAGAGTGATCATCCAATGGAACAACTTTCAAGTCCATCTTTCCGTGCCACCTTCCAACTCGAATAGGTGCTGCGCATATCTTCCCTGTCACATCTCTTACCGCAGAGTTCACTGCCTTGAACTTTGCTTGGCAGCTTTCCATGCCGCTGTGAAGAGATAACGCAGTCTTCTTGCTCACCAAACTGTGAGATGAACCTGTGTCAACTAATGCAGAAAACCTTAGGCCACTTACCGTCGTTTCCACGAAGTCCAGCAAACCTTGCTGCACACTTTGCCAATCTGCGTTATGACCCCTGGCCACTTCGCTAAGGCAAGCTTCAATTGCCTTTACTGTCTCGGAAATCTCATCAGAAGGTGCCTCTTCCAGCACTCTCATTGCTGTCAACCTTGCTATAGAGCCATCTCCCACAACAGCTCCTGCCCTATACGGACAGTTCTTTGCGTAGTGGTTCTATTCACAAATAAAACACGCAACTGTCTTCTTTTCTGATTTTTCTGTTTTCTGTTGTCTTGGCCCTCCCTGAGTGCCTTCTCACTTAGCTTTACTTCAAGTAGCCTGCGACTGCCGTTCTTCTTGCTCCCTTTCATGTTGAAGCATTTCCTCAAGAACTCGTCCCACTTCTCGAATGCAACCTGCCGTCTCTTTCAACGCGGCTGAAACTTGTTCACATCCTGCTGCGAACGTTTCACTCAGCTTTGCAACCGAATTGGTGGACTGCCCTTCGACCGAAACTCCTGTCATCTCTGCAAGTAGTTTCAACGCTTGCAAAAATTTCTGCACAAGTGTCTCCCTCTTGCCGAATTCTGCCATCTGACTCATTCTGTTGCTGCGGATCCGCAGACTCAAACTACTGCCGAATCCAACCTTGACGTCAAGCCACCTGCTTGTCCGCCCAACACTTTTCTAAGTGTTGCAGCTGTCGCACTCCCGGAGCGTACAACTTTTCTGGGTCAATCTGCTAAAACGGGCGTCTGCCAAATGCACCACTTCAGAATCACCTGCGGAACGCACCCACCTTGGCACACTTCCGTTTTCCTGAGCGCACTTCAAAAACTGGCGCTTTTCGGTTTTCTGCCGAACCGTACCTCCTCATGCCACTGCGACTGTTTGACCGTGCACGCTTCCCTGAAACGCATGTTTCTGTCTTTCTGGAGCGCTCATCCTGAGCGCGCAGCTCTGCGGCTGCGGAGCGCTTATCCCCTGAGCGTCCGGCTCCTCCTGCGGAGCGCGCAACTTCCTACTGCGGTGCGCACGGTTTCCGGCTGCGCGTCTTCTGTCTGTGGAGCGCCTGCTCCTGCGGTTCACACTGGCTGCGATGCGACCGTCACTGCGGTGCGTAGTGTCTGCGGTGTGCGCCCTCTGCGGTGCGCCCACCCTGCGGTGCGCACTGTCTGCGGTGCGCCCTGCCTGCGGTACGCACTGTCTGCGGTACGCGCCCTCTGCGGTGCGCACTGTCTGCGGTGCACGCCCTCTGCGGTACGTACTGTCTGCGGAGCGTCTGAACTGCGGACGCTCGTCCGAGCATGCGGAGCTTCCCAAAAATTTCCTCGCTGCAACCACCTGTCGCACGAACTTCTCCGAACTGCGGCTCTAACCAAAACTCCTCTGAGTCTTAGCTCTGATACCACCTGTCACAGCCACACTTCGCAAGCACTCTTGACTCGCCAAAGGTGGTGTGCGGCACTGCCAGGAAGACACCTTGAGGGATTGCCCGCCCAAGTGCCTAGCCTGCAGACTACGCCTTAACCCTGCGAAAACGATTTTTATGTCTTTTTATCTTTAACTGTTATACTGTTTACTTAGCCATTAGCCTTGCCGGCACATTCAATACTTAGCCAAAAGTAGAAAAATGCAGCACAAAGTAAAACACAGTACACAGAAATATATGGTGGGTTTCCCAACCTGGAAGAGCCCTTTAACTTTGTATAAAAACGGAACAGTATTACATAAACGGAGTTGCCCAAGGCAGAGCTCCTGGTGCACGCCCAACCTGGCTGCTACACCCAGAAAATACAAGAGTTACAAAAATGTAAAAGACTGTCTCTTTGCCAAAGACGCCCAGCCTCCTCTGCCTCTCCTCAACGATGCCGCAGACCTCTGTGTAGTTCTGTTCTATTCCCTTAGCTTTCCAGCAGCTTGATCCTCTTGATCCCCACTTGTTGGATGATTTGAAATGACTTGCACTTCGTTTACTTATAGCCTTCTAGGTGTCTTTCCCATGTCAACTTGACATCTTGCTTACCGCACAAGTCACCCCTTGCCGGTTCATCAAGTCAACCTCCAAAACACACTTGGCCATTTAACCGTTTCGTAGGTGTCACCGTACCAAGGTTACTTTGACTTAGGCGTTCCCGGGTCCACTTGCCGAAGCCTCTAGAGTGCCGCGCGCACACTTTGGGGGTGTGCCGCGTGCCCCTTTACTTTGACCGAAGCGCCCATCTCTTTGACCGCCGTTTTCCGCTAACCGTGCCGTCGCGCGCGCGTGCCCATCGCCCAACTGCCATCGTCCGCACGCCCGTGGCTTTACTTACCAAAACGCTCTTTTGCCGGAGCGCCCAACTGTCTGCACGTCCATTCGCACATCCAACCGCACATCTGTGCATCCGCACATGTCCATCCGCACACTAGGGTCGCGTGCCCACACCTAGGGTCGCGCGCCTGTTTACCGAACACCTTCAATACTTTGCATGTCCAACCGCACGCTCAAGGGTCGCGCGCCTCAAAGGTGTCGCACGCCCATCACCAATGTCATCTTTGCCAAGGGGCGCCCGTGCCATCACGTGCGCGCTGACCTTGGGGCGCGCCACATTCCCGACCTTCGTGCCGGTGGTGAATGTGGGCGCTTGCTAACTTAGCCAAGTGAGAGCGCAACTCCATGCCGAACCATCATAACCGCGCCACCTTGCCTAGGTGTGCCACCACTTAGGTGCGCTGAAAAACGTGGCTATGACACTAGTGGTCCTGGTGGTCCTCCTCCTAGAGGCCCTAGTGGTCCTAATGGTCCTAGTCCCAGGAATCATCCCCCTTTGGGTGGATTTTCCAGTAGTTCTTTGTCACAACAACCTGTTTATCAGTCTACTTATGGTCCTACTGGTAATTATATGCCATATCAATATTACCAGTATGTTTAGACCAATCGACAATTACCTTTCCTAGCAACTTTGGACTTACCTGATTTGTCCAAGTTGATCAATGACCCCATTCGACATAATCCCTTATGGCCTCCCATTCCAGTAAAGTTACCATCGAACATTTCAAAATTCGATGGGAAGAAAGGAGACTATCCAAAGAACCATGTGATGACATTCCATTTATGGTGTTCTTCGAAATCCCTCATGGATGACTCAATTTGGTTACGACTCTTTCAGCAAACTTTGGATGACTCAATTTCCGTAAGGCAACTTTGGACTTACCTGATTGGTTCTATGTCATGACTGATGTTGCCTCAACAGTGTTTTGAACAATTGAATTTCCGCATCTAGGGAGAATTGTTACTATTGATCAGCTTGATTTCTATATGCTAGATGTTACTTCCTCCACGGCTAATAACATCCCCATGTTAGGCTAGTCCACTCCTCCTTACCAATCGATTGGGGTAGGCATGTTGAATGATTCATCCCTTATGGGGATCTTTCCATCCACTCCTCCTAGCATGGATACTGCGACAATCTATATGATCGCCTCATTTGATTATGATCCTAAGGGAAAAAAATTTGTTGATTCCACCTTGTTGAGTCCACACAAAGCTATGTATGACACCATTCAAACCTTTTTCTGATGATCACACTGATGAACTTCATCTAGTGGCTTCGAACCCTTACCATTTACCGTACTGGTTAGAACCTTCTCTTTCGGTTCTAGACTATCTCTCTGAGACTTTTCCTTTCGATGAGTCTATTATAGAGATCATGAATACAAATGAGCCCATTTGGAAGGATCACCATCATAGATCCATGTTCCTCCCCAACACCAATTCGGTTAGCCATGAATTTGCATCCTTGTTTCCTACTGATATTGTCAATGTTCCGCAAAGTCCTATATTGTTGCAAGATACATATTCTGAAGGAAACCTTTGCAACATTACTCAGATGAACCCGATTGACGTATCAGCCAAGCCTGATGTTATCGAGCATGTTCATGTTGGGAAGAAATACTCGGCAGATGAATCTGAAGCATATAAGGCACTTTTTAAGGAATTCCATGATATTTTTGCCTGGTCTTATGAAGAGATGTCAGGGATTGACCCTTCCATTGTGGTCCACAAGATTAAAACTTATCCCATGGATAAACCTGTCAAGAAGAAACTTAGGCAAGTCCATCCTCAGAAGGCCACAACTATTAAAGATGAAATTGAAAAGATTCTAAAAGTTGGGTTTATTTATCCTGTACCCCTAACGGAATGGGTATCGAACATTGTCCATGTCAATAAAAGCAGGGAACCATTAGAGTCTGTATCGAATTTAGGGATGTCAATAAATATTGTCCTAAGGACAACTTTCCTACCCCGCACATCGATCGGATTATTGACAACTGTGATGGAAGTGTCATCTTTTTATTTATGGATGGCTTCTCCGGCTCTAATAAGATTGAGATATTACCCTCTGATCAGCATAAGATGGCATTCATTTTCCCATGGGTAACATTTGCATATAAGAAGTTACCATTTGGCTTAAAAAATGATGGAGCTACGTTCCAGTGTGCGATGTCCTATGTGTTTCACGATGTCAAACACATTGTTGAACCGTACCTTGATGACCTCCCTACTCATTCACAGTGGCTTGAGGACCACCCTGGTCATCTTAGAGACATATTCCTGAGATGTCGTCATTATAATATACGACTCAATCCACATAAATGTGTTTTTTGCATTGAGATGGGATGTTTGCTGGGTTTTGTGGTATCCAAAGATGGCATCCGGATAGATCCTTTAAAACTTTCTGCCATTATTGATCTACTAGCCCCAACTAATATCCTTGAACTCCAAATTTTGCAGGGGAAGCAAAACTTTCTCTATCGTTTCCTATGCAATTTCGCAGAGAAAATGCACGGCTATATGCATCTCCTTAAGAAGAACACCCCATTCTTCTGGGATGACCAGGCCCAACATGTCTTTGATAATATTAAGCACGCTCTGACTCATTCACCCATGATACACCCCCCATATTATTCAAAGGAATTTCTCTTGTGTATTGTTGCCTCTGCTACTACCAATGCTATGGTTTTAGCCCAGGACAATCTCCACGGTCAATAGCGCGTGATTTATTATGCCAGTAAGAATCTCCTAGATTCTGAAACCCATTATTCACGTGTGTAAAAGTTAGCATTGGCCATGATCATTGCTGTACAAAAGTTTCGTCATTACATTCTGCTCCACACTACCACCGTATTGGCAGATTAGAACCCGATGTACTACATACTGACTCATCAAGTACTCCCATTGGATTGTCATCCTTCAGGAGTTTGATCTGGAGTTTTCCAAGGCCACATCAAAGACATCCTTGGTTTTTGTAGAGCTTATGTGTGATCTTCCCTAGTGATTCATTTCCGGATGAATTCCTATTCCTGATTAGCACTACTGATCCTTGGTATGGATATTTTCTTATATATCTCTAGACACAATGTTTTTAGCCGCATTTACCCCATGATGATTGCCATCGTATCCATCACCACACGAAATACTATCTCATTCTGAATGATACTTTGTATAGATGTGGGATTGACTCTATTCTCCCGTGATGCCTCACTCATGAGGAGGCTGAACTTGTGTTGAATGATTGCCACTCTGGAGCATGTGGCTGTCATTTATATGGGATGCCTATATTAGAAAATCCTTTGCGCTGGCTATTTCTGGCCTTCTATCTTCAAATATGTTCATGAGGCTATTAAGAAATTCCCACCTTATTAGCACTTCCATCCTAAGAAGCGCACCCATCCTGCTCCGCTACACCCTGTCATTGTCGTTGGCCCATTCGTCAAATGGGGGATTGACTTCATGCATTGTAAGCCTACCTCAGCCAGGGGGCATGGTTACATCATCATAGCCATTGATTATTTCACTAAATGGGCTGAGGCCATTCCTACATATGCGGAAGATGGTAAGACTGTCGCTCTCTTCTTGTTCAATCATATCATAGCTAGATTTGGAGTTCCACAATCCATCGTTACTAATCACGGATGCCATTTTTGTAATCAGATGATAAAGGAAATGAGTACCAAGCTAGGGTTTCGCCATGAAAACTCTATGCCTTATTATCTGCAAGCTAATGGTCAGGTGGAGGCCATTAACAAATTTTTGAAAACTATGCTTCATCGAATGGTTGGAGATCATAAATCCAACTAGCACCACGTTCTTTTCTCCGCTCTTTGGGCTTATCAGACTTCTGTGAAAACAGCTACTAGTTTCACACCATTTCAGCTTGTCTATGGACTTGAAGCTGTCTTCCCCATGCAATGTCAGATTCCATCTTTACAACTTGCCGTCAAACTTCTCCCAGACACTTCTGTAGAGGAAGAAATATTTTTGTACTTAAGTAACCTTGACAAGACTCGCAGAGATGCTGCCTTGGCTAATGACGCACATAAGAAATGCGTCAAGGCGTAGTATGATAAATCCGTCTGGCCTCGTGTCTTTAACGAGGGTGACCTAGTCTTGACTTATGACCAGAGATATGACAAACTAGGTAAGGGTAAGTTTGAGTCCATGTGGTACAGACCTTTCATTATTTCTAAGGTGTTAGAGAAAGGAGCTTACGAGCTCGTTGAGTATGATGGAATCCCTTTGAAGTGACCTCGCACTAGGTTGTACCTGAAAAGGTACTATGCCTAAGTTTTCTTGGGTAGTATCTTGTATATATGTATATTGATTGGATTTCAGTGTGCTTTTAGTATTTTTTAAATGGTTTTGAGCTTCGTGTCCACATCTGTTTATACCATGTTTTGGTCATGCAGATGGATTTCTACAGTTTCGCTGATGGTGCTTACCACCACACCTTGAATCTCACCTCAGATGCTTGGGTTCTCTATTCCCTGGCTGAATATTTGGTCAGTTCAGGAGCGGTTTGTATAGGTCCCGCTACTAATAGCATCGCCGAGTATGAAGCAGTCATCGGTCTTCTGACCGAAGCTGTCTTCGAGGATGTTCTATTTGTCTTGATGGACTCACAGCTTGTGGTTCACCATTTGAACCATGTCAACACCATTAGGAACCCAGCACTCCTCCGCCTCTTTCGGAGAGTGCATTTGTTAGAAAGATCATTTGAAACTATTACTTATAGGCATATCGCTAGGGAACATAATGTAGTCACTGACTCATTGGCTAACTACATCCTAGACTGCCATATTGCCCATTCATGACGGTAAATCAAACATGGTCCATTGTAAATAAACATTGAGAGACACATGAAACTCATAGAAAAAACATTTTCCATTTGAAACATATAAACACCGTGTAAAATTTTGTATATATCTATCTATCTATATCTATATATATAGGCCCTACAGACAACTTGGGTCCAAACAACTAGAAAGATGCAAAGGAAATGTTAGTAGAACGTCTAGTTCATGTGATCACACATACAACTAATATTTGTCTAACAGAATCTAAGTATTTTAAGATCCATTTGTATTATTCATCACTTCAAACAACCAGAGGCACCTACAATATCAAATGAAATTATTTCCTTGAACTCAGACATGATCATAGTTTCTTTAGCATCAAATGATACTAATTACTAATTCTAATTTCTTCCAACAAACTTGTCATATCATCTGAACTTACTGCTGAAAATGAAGGAGCTTCAATGCCAAGTTTGAGAAACTTAAATGAGGGGGCTCCTGCAATGCCTCAAATTTTTTTATTTTTCCAAAGAATTATACTTTATAATTCCATCTAGACATCTTCCTATACTACCTCTGTAGGTCTCCCAATGCCATCACAAGGAATCTTTATTGAGGAAAGAGCCATGCTACCGCAGGACACGCAACTTGTTGGAAATGGACACTGCTCTTTTGGTACGAGGGTGAGCTTGAATTTAGCGGAAATTCCTCAAGTTGCACCTTCTCTTCTTTCAAGAAATTCAGGAGAAACAAATACAGTAGGGGAGGTTATACATGGTTCTACCTTGAACCCAACCCATCCTAAATCTTACATTGTTCCCAACGGAGTTGGAAAGTCATTGACTAATATTTTTGCACGGTTGTTAGAGGAACAAAAAGGCATGATGAAGGAATAATTAGGCAACTGATCTTTTGGAGATATAGATGGCTTGAATGGAACCTTTATTGGAAAAGATATATGTGGGTCCTCAGCACAAGTATCTAATTATCCAAATCATATGTCTGTTTTTACAAGATACAAATATGGGGTTCACTCTCGAAATAAATTTACTGAGTCCAATACGGTTTCTTCAACATCATATACTGCAACAACACAAACAGGTTTTCCACAAATATCTTCCCTTGAAAATGTAAAATATTAACCCATGAACAATTTAATCCATATATTTGGAAATCTTGTTTTGCGATTAATGGAAAAAATTTTGAGGGTGTCAAGAAAATATTTTATACAAGTGAAGCAAGTAGAGAGTATCATGACCAAGAGCAATGATGGAATTCCAAACTCAAATTCTGTCAAGCTTGTAAAGGCCAGACCTGAAGCCAAGTTTGGGCAGAATGGATCCACCTTCTTCAAGCTCTTGAAATGTGTGTAGCTTCTAATCATAATATACTTCAATATTTTGAAGATGGAACAGTAAAAGATAAAAATATGCTTCAAACTTTTGAGGATGAAAAAGGAGAAAGTTAAAAGCTCTTCATTTGTAATATTTTTGAATTTGTGCAGTCTCCTTCATATCCTCTACGCATATGTAATGCTTGAAAGGAAGAACACTATCCACCAACACAAATTTCTTAGTTTGGTCATGTCTTATATATCTAATATGTTCATTAATCCTCATATGGATTGAGTGACTTCTCTTATCTATGCATTTAGCCTCCTTAAATTGATTTCATATTTCAAAAACACAACTAAAAGGATTCATGCACATCTGCTGCTAATATAAAAGTAGCAATCTAAGAAAACAATAGACAATGAAGACATAACAGACATAATACCTCATATTATCCTATACATGTATTTCTACAGATTTCCCAATTGTTTAAAATCTTTAGATCAAAGATTTTGCCATGTACTTTTAACATCCATCGGAAGATGTGAATGAGTCAGTAAACCCAGTTGGATGTGTTGGAAGAATTCCTTGGCTATCATCCAATACATTTGCACTTTTTTCCTTGAATGCTTTCCATTTCTTCAGATCCTAAGGAAGAATCGTCTCAAAATCAATTCCCCGAGAATCATCATTATCTATATCTTTGGGCTTCCATTTCTCAACTAAAGGTTCCAAAACATTGAGAGCATGGCACATATCAGGCCGTTTTTATGGTTCACATGCAGTGCAATGACCTACTAGTTCAACAATAGTGCAAATACTTTCAAGAGTTTCCTGTAACTTCCAGAATTCAATCTATTGCCTTCATTACTGATTCTTTGTCTGAGTTCATTTGGAAAAAACATGATGCTAAATGCATGCTCTCCTTAGGTTCATTCTCATCGAGTGCCCTCCCTCCAGTAATGACTCATGAGTTCCATTAACACAACGCCAAAGATATAAACATCTGCTTTTGTGGTGATTCATCTAGTAACTGACATAATGCAAATTAATATTCAACAAACATCAGAAGTCAATTTTTATCTTGATTACTGTAACATTCTATACCTATTCCCAAATCCTAAAATCAAGTATTTCCCGAGTTAATTTCTCAACTGATGATCCTTCTATGAAAACTAAAAAACGTTCTCAATTAACTAGATCTCCCAGATACCACTAACCTGAAAGGAATTCATTTCTATTTGATGTTCTAAATACACTGTAACAATGTTCTGAATGCAATCCATGTGACATCCTCACATATGTGCCATTCTAGTCTCTTTAAATACTCAACTAAGAATGTACACAATATCACAGATAAATATTCTGGTGGAAAATGGAAATTTCCTTAATTACCTGCATGATCAGGTTCTAGATATCCAAAATTACCAGTTAATTTGGTCTCCACAGAGTATTTTCCCTCTGGTGCCAACTTCACCAATCTAGAATTTGAAACCTTTGTCTAAAAATCATATCTAAGAAGTATATTAGATGGTTTAAGGTCTCTATGAATAAATCTTCTATGGGCCAGGCCATGCAGATACTTCAATCCTTGAGCAACATCCAAAGCTACTGAGGCGTATCTTTCAGGAAATTGGTTCAAGCCCATTATTGGCAAAATCAAATATATGCCTACTAAGAGCATCACCCTTTGGCATGTACTCATATACCAAAATCCTTTCATTCCCTTCAATACAGTAATCCAACAAGGAAACCAGGTGTCTAGCCTAACTTTAGATAAAACTGTTATTTGTGACTGAAATTCCTCCAATCCCTTGTCACTTACAACTAGCGCTTCCATTCTTTTAATTTCAATTATGGTCCCATAATCTAGTTTCCTGTTGTATATAGCCCCAAACCCACCTCTTCCAAGCTTATTTTCAGAGATGAAATTCCTGGTTACATGCATGAGAACTTTCATTGATAGTCAAATTTATAGCTTCCATCACATGGAACTCACTAGGTCCACTGCTTGTATTTCATGTATCACTCAAATTGATTCCTCCATCACTATTATTATTATTGGCCACTTGAATTTTCACCAGTGATTTGATCTATTTTATGGGTCTCTTCTGTCAATGACAAGAGTAATAGGTGCTTCAACTTGTACAGGTCAGCGTGCCTCTTTCTTGTATATGCAGAATGCAATAGGCATAAGAAAAAATAACATAACAACTACAACAACAGATCCAACAATGGTTCCAACAGAGATTCGTGAAGATTTCAGATTTGCCTTTATTCGCATCATTTGGATTTATGGGAGTATTTGACTTAGTACCATTTGCATTGGGTCCTGAACTGATCCCAGTAGGTGGTACTGGGGAGACCCAATTGCTTAGTGTAGAAACATTTGGAGAGGACATAGAAGGGCTAGATTTCTTTGCAGATGGTGGCGGAGGACTCCCGGAAGGTGGTGACATGGAAGGGCTCATAGGAGGAGGTGATGATGACTTGACCATCAGAGGATTCCCGAAGTAAGCACTTTGACTTATGTAGATAATTTTGAAATAGGAGGACTTAGGTTATTATTGAAGTAGTCAAATACTTCAACTGGGTTAGATTTGAAGGAATTGTACCAGAGAGCATATTGTCGCTCAACATGATAACTTTAAGTGATTCCAAATGAATAAGTGAAGGAGATATATTTCCAACGAGATTCCTGTTGGGTAAATTTTAGTAGGACACATTCACATATCCATACCTTCACTCTAATTAAATATTTTATCCAATATGCAAATTGCAGATTGTTCAGTCACAGAAAAATTTAGAGAAAGAATTTGACTAAAGGATTAACTCTATATGTGGAAGTTTTAGAGCAAAGGCTTAACTCTAGATGTGGAATTTTCAGAGAAAAACGCAATACATAATACATATGATATATGATAGCATAAACATCTAGGAATCTGAGCTTCACCAACCCCCATAACTCAGAGCACCCAGAAACATCTAGGTATCTAAGCTTCACCAATCCCGTGTACTATGCAGCTTCACACACCCCTTTCCCTACAACCCTTCCAAAGATAGAAATATTTCCATACTTTGCAGCTCTTTTAACTAGGAAAACCCAGAAACATCAAATTTGGTACCTGCACTAAGTCGCCAACCCCCGTATGCTCTGCAGTTTCACACATCCCTCCACCCACAACCTCTCCAAGTATACCAATGTTTCCATACTTGGAAGCTCTTCTCACTTAGAGCACTAAGAAACATCTAGCTCTCTAATCTTTCTCACCTACACCAAACCCCATATACACTTTAGTTTCACACATCCATGTTCTCACAACGCCTTCAAAGATACCAATATTTCCATACCTGGCAGTGCTTCTAATTCAAAGCACCTAAACTTTGGAACTTGCGCCAACCCTCGTATGGTATTCACTATTTAGCATCACACATATCCTAAGAAACATAAATGTTGTGAGACAGTAAACATACATGCATTGACACAACAAATTTTTATTTACCGTTGAATACTCGTAGAACCCCTAAATTCTTCATCGAAACCCAGGAAAGGCAAGGAAGCATGGGATAGTTTTCCCAACAGAGCCATGAGAGATTGGGTAACTCCACCCCCTTACAAAGCCGCCATTTCTTTAAACAAGCTGAACCATATTTCTTAGTAAAGCTCCTCTCTCAATACCTCGGAAAGCCCAGGAATGCATCGACGCCCATCAAATCTCTTACCCATAAACAAGGTTCTTACGCTTCTCAAAACCTGTCGTTGCTCATGGAAAACAAAATTACTTAATATTTCTCAATATCTAAGCCAAGAAATTGTTTCAACAATCCAAGGTCGGTCATGGAGAATTCATTGTGCAATGAAGACTTTATTGATATTATATCATCAATGGAACTTCCTGTAATCAAAATTTTGTCAACATACAGTACTATGGCATTCAATAAATCACCATTATTCTGCAAATATACATTAGGATTATATATTCATATTTCAAATCCAAACGATAGCAAAACATTCTCCATCTTGGAATACCAAGCCTTGGGGGCTTGCTTGAGTCCATATAGAGACTTATTCAACCTATAAACAAGTGAAGGATCATGAATAAAACCTACAGGATTCTGCATATAAATCTCTTCATGAATATCAACATAAATCAAATCACTCTTCACATCCATATGGTGAACCTTCCATCGCTTAGATGCAGCAATGGATAAAACTAGCCTGATAGAGTCCATATTTGCAACCGGTGCAAATGTCTCTATATAGTCCACCCCTTGGACTTGAGAGAAGGATTTGGAAACCAACATGGAATTTTAATTTATATCAAAACCATCATAAACCAATTTGGTCATATAGAACCACTTACATTGCACTAGTTTCATCTTGGAGTGTAGGGGAACCAATTCCCAAGTCTCATTGTCTTGCAAAGACTTGAACTCTTCTTGCATGGTTGTTTTCCATATTGGGTCATGTAATGCTTCCTAATATGTCTGAGGATCAGATCCAACCATCATAAATCATATCTCTGAAATATTCAATTCACAAGTAGAGAAAGCATTGTGAAATTGAGATTTAGTCTTCCTAGATTCTTGTGGATCTCCAACAAGATCACTAGTTGCTTATATAGTTCTCTCATCCCACTATGGTTGAATGTGTGATTCATGATATGAATTCATGTCATCATCATCATCATCATAATCAATATCAGAATCAGAAAATCATAGGAATAATCATCACTTACATAATCATGGAGTGGAGGATGCGAGAAATGCCCTTGAGCTAGTTCAATCTCCTACATGGGCTCTTCTTCAAACTCACTTCAAACTGTATACTCATTTCAATGAATGTCTTTTGAGATGAGGGATTAAAGTGATTGTATCCATTTTCATCTTGAGAATATCCAATCATAATGTATTCCTTTCTTTGACGTTGCAATGCCTTTCTCTTCTCGAGAGGAATTCTAGCCCAAGCCTTTGAGCCAAAAACCTTGAAATGAGAAACATTGGTCTTGTGACCACTCCAAGCCTCAAATGGAGTTTTTCCTTCCAATGCTTTGTGTCAAGCTCTGTTATGAACATATGTATAATAGTTGATAGAATCATACCATATCTTAGTATTCAAATCCTTTGCTTCCATAATGCATGTATTCATCACCGTGAGAGCTATGTTTTGCACTCTACAACACCATTATTTTGTGGTGTATAGGGCATAGAATGTTGCATTTGGATGCCAAATTCTTCAAAAAAATGCTGCAAAATATTATTGAAATACTCCTTACCATTTCTAGTCCTAATAACCTTGATATTTTCCCACCTCCATTCTCAACTAAATCTTTGTACACTTTAAAAGTATCAAAAACTTCATATTTTAGCTTGAGAAAAGAGACCCAACAGTACCTTGAGAAATAATCTATGATTGCCAACACATACCTTGAATTCCAATATGATGGTGTGGGAAGAGGTACTAGGAGATATGAATGGATCAGATAAAGCACTTGGAAATCCCTCCTTGCCTTTCCTTTCTCATATCTGTGCTCAACATGTTTCCCCACTATGCACCCTTTACAAGTTCCATTGGAAAAATTGATGGTAGGAAGCCCTTCAACCATGATTTCCTTGATTAGTGCTTGGAGGTACCTATAGTTGATATTTCCATATCTCTCATGCCACAACCTGCTTGTCTCATTCGAATGTGATAGGAGTGCATTCCCTTGGGAGTATAGAAGCAAGTGAGAGAATTTGTACATTCTCGAATCATGGTTAGCAAAACACACTACAACAACTTGTCCTATAGAGATTTGTTAGATCTCCACATCATTTTGAGTGAATGTTACTCTCTTGGATATACTTGTGTGTGTTATTTGATAGATAGAGAGTAGTTTTAGTGCAATATCAGGCACAAACAACACATTGTTGAAGTACCCATCTTCTAGATCAATCTAGCCAATCCCTTTGGCTTGGATTTCTAAATCATCACCCATGAGGATGGATGGACTACTATAAGGATGTGGGAACGAGAAGGAATCATGAATGGAGGCCATGTTCCTTGAAGCACCTGAATCTATTATGAAGTATGAATAGCTTGAATACCCAGCAACCAAAGCATAGAAATTATCCTTGTTCTCTGAGCTTGAACCTCCCTCTTTCTTCCTTGCGCCTTCTGGAAGTGGGTTTTTGTTCTTATCAAGGAGTTGTGACATCATGTCAATGGTTTTCTTTATGCATGCACTCTATGGATTCCAACCTTTGTGAAAATAAGTGCATTTTTTTTTCTCTTGCTTCTTTTCTCTGTCCTTTTTAAGATTTGAAACCCCATCTGAAGATTTGGGCTTCTCCTGCTTCTTCTTCTCTTACTTCTTCAAATCTTTGGATTTCTACTTTCCTTTGGCTAGATTCAAAACTCCTACAAAAAGGGCTTTATCCTTGGTTGTTTTGATCGTACCCATTTGCACCAACTTGTCTTGTTCTTGAGTAAGTAACTCCATGAAGTCTTCCAGGGGAGGAATTCTCCAATTTCGAGCTGTGAGCTTGCTTGAGTGGAATGTTTATAAAAACACTGAATACTGTAACAAATATAAAATAAAATATTAACTAAATTATTTAATTATTTATTAAAGGGTGTAACCTTTCATTTTACACGCTCAAGCCTATAAAGGCAAGTTTCATTTGTAATCATTATCATCTTCAATATATATAATTATTTATTACTCAAGGATGGATTTCGTGTCCTGGAGTTGATTGCTTCATTTGGTATCAGAACCAAACATGACACCCGCATATCCTACCACTATTGTCCAGATCCTCCAGCCGCCATCATTGTCCACCACCATTTCCATCAACTGTCTTCTTTCATTCATTTGTTAGTCTCTTCCATCCATCCCTCGCCCTAACCACCTGTGCCACATCTAATTCATCACCCCTCCTCTATAATACTCTCCATAGTGCTTTTGTCTGTAACCACCACTCTGCGCTCATCGCCCATCCTCCATCTTTTTCCACTCCGCACACTTCTCTCTTTTCCATGCTCCACGCCACCTCCACTCCTCATGTGCCTGCTCATCATCCACCTCATGTTCTGTGTCCAACCCGCACTCTTCCACATTCCTCTGCCCCTCCACGCTTCCATTCCCGCCAACTTCCACACCCAACTCCTCCACATAGAACCCTACAATTGTTTTTGTTCAAAACAAATAATAATAAAGTTAAATAAATATAAATATTAACTTTATTATATTCTAACCTTATAATATTTCAAATAATAATAATTATTAGATTATTATTATTACTACCAATTGATTTAAATCAAGCACACACACAAAAAATTCCCACGAATATTACTCATCCTCATAAGCCAAAATTGGGTCCAATTATTCACCACCACACCTCAGAAGCATGACGACGGAGTTAAAATCCCAAATCGAAAAATTGGAGAAGGATTTTAATGATCACATTATTAAGAGTCAAGAAGATTTAAAGGAAGAAATAAAAAATTGCAATGCAAAGTTGAAAAATGAAATCAGAGAGGAAGTCGTTTCAATGTTAGATAGAAGGCTAGAGGACAAATTGGACTGGATGAAGGAAAAACAAGACCAACGAAACAACAAGTTAAATACACTCATGGAAATGATGGAAAAGAATAAGACAAAAGATCACCGCAAACAAAAAGACAATTTATATATGTCGTGTGCTTCAGCCATCAATTCAGGATCACCACCACGCAACAAGACAAGAGGCAATCAATATCAGCATTATGTAGTGTATCCCCCCAAAGAAAAAATAGAAATGTCAAAGTTTAGTGGAAATGACGAACAATGCATTGCATGGTTAAATAAAGCATAGGAATACTTTGATATCTATAACATCACAACAGATGTAGAAAAAGTGAAGTATGCATCTATGCACCTTGAAATATATGCCTACAACTAGTATATGTGGTGGAAAGGTGACAATTTCACATACACATGGAATTTGTTCAAAAATTATTTTCTCAGAAGGTTTCAAGGAATCAACGAATATGATTTTTTCTCGAAGCTTACTAGGTTACAGCAAAGAGGAAATGTCAAAGAATTCACACACCAATGGAAATCACTCACTACCAGAGTATTTGGGTTAACAAACATACAACGACTAGAAACTTACTTGGGAGGACTAAAACCTTACATATAAAAAAAGTTAAAAATGCATGACATACCGAATGTTGACGAAGCAAGACAAAAAGCAAAAGTAGCCGACGCCAAATTTGAAAATTTCCAATCAAACAAAGGGAGGTCATATTCATAGAGAAACATTGAGTCAACTCCAGAGGAAAATACAAACAAATACATCCCTCCATCTAGAAGGAACAAAAGGAAGAACCTCAAATATCAACGAATGAGGGAAGGAAAATGTCGATGATGTGGAGACAAATGGAATCGTAAACATAGGTATTGCCCTAAGGACAGCTCAAAGAAATTATATAATTATGAAGAAGAGGAGAATAGTGAATCAAAAGAAGAAGAAGAGTCATAAGATGAAGAGGAGGATACCACAAATATGACATCCAGAAATGACAAGACCCCTGAATTCTCCCTAGAAGCCATGACATGCATTAGTCAACCATAGAATCTCAAGTTAAAATGGCATATGAAAAATGAAAATGTTACAGTTTTAGTAGAAACCGGAAGCACTCACAACTTTCTTGATATAAGAGTCACCAGAAAACTCAAGTTGTTTGTACATTTAGTTCCGTACATGAAAGTGATGGTCGCAGATGGAAAGAAAATCAAAAAAGTCAGAAAATGTCACAAAGTGAAACTCCAAATACAGGACTTCAAATTGGAATCAGAACTATACACATTACCGTTAGGTGGAGTGGATATCGTTCTGGGAGTACAATGGTTAGAAACATTGGGAACATACTCCACTAATCGCTAGAAACATTTCAGCAAGTTTAAATGGAAAGGAAAAAATTATAAACTACATGCTTTCCAACCACCAAGTACACAAGTAGTTTCATCTCAAGAAATGGAGAAAAACATTCGAAAAGTAGAATCAGGATATGTGATCTAATGCCATCAAATGGAAGGTTAAAAATGTGAACAGAACAAGTTCAAAGAAGAAATCTAAAAATTACTCCAGAGATATAAACAAATATTTGAAGACTTACCAATGCAACTACCACCTAAAAGAAGTACAGAACACATAATTGAGGTTTAATAAGGGTCAAACCCTGTCAAAGATAAACCTTATCTATATCCCCACCATCACAAAATAGAAATAGAAATATTAGTTCAAGACTTATTGAAGTGGGGTGTCATCACCAGGAGAAGAATCCCATATGTAGCTCTAGTCGTGTTAGTATGAAAGAGGGATAGATCATTCAGTATATGCATTGATTATTGAGGATTAAACAAAATACTGATTAAAAACAAGTTTCAAATTCCCTTCATCGACGATATGTTGGATGAACTTCATGTCACGAAGTATTTTCAAAACTCAATTAAGGTCAGGGTACTATCAAATCAGGGTCCAATTAGAAGATATCGCAAAGAGTGCTTTCCAAACTCATGAAGGGAATTATGAATTCAAAGTAATGCCTTCTACATTAACTAATCCCCATGCCACGCTCCAAGAAACTATTAATGAACTATTTCAGTATTACTTAAGGAAATTTGTGTTAGTATTCTTCGATGACATCCTTATATACACCAAGACATGGAAAGAACATTTGAAGCAACTAGAAAAGGTTCTATCTCTTTTGAAGGAAACCATTTCTATGCAAAGAAGTCAAAATGCACATTTGGGAAGCAAGAAGTAGAGTATCTTGGTCATATAATATGAAAGGAAGAAGTCAAGGTGGACCCAAGGAAGATCCAAGTGATGAAGGAGTGGCCCCAACCCAAGAATGTTTCAAACTTATGAGGAGTTTTTGGATTAAAAAGCTACTATCGAAGGTTCATCAAGAACTCTACACACATCACTGCTCCACTAACACATCTCCTAAAAAGGAGTTATTTTCAATGGGATGATGAAGCAATAAAATGCTTTGAAACATTGAAACAAATTATGTCTTTAACTCTCGTTCAGGGAACACCTGATTTTTCAAAACCATTTGTAATTGAATTTGATTCTTCAAGGTTTGGGATGGGAGTTGTGCTAATGCAAGAACGTCATCCAATCGCTTCTGACAGTAGGAAGTTGAACAAAATAGAATACCTACAGTCTACCTACAACAAGGAAACTCTTGTCATCATGCATGTGTTAACTAAATGGAAACAATATCTGTTGGGAAGCAAGTTCCTAATCCAAACATACCATAATAGTCTACAACACTTCTGACAACAAAAGACGTTAACGACTAAACAAAAAAAGTGGATCGAAAATATCGCTACCTTCTATATGGAGATTTTACATAAAACTAGAAGGACAATTTAGTAGCTGACGCCCTATCAAGGAAAGATGAAGAGGTACAAGTCTATGCTATATCAATGGCGAACCCAAAATGTTTAGACAAAATTTGGACCGGATATGTTAAGAATACAAAGTTTTGCTCCATAATTAACAACATAAATCAGTATCCAGAGTTTGAATGGAATAATGACCTCTTATGGTACAAAGGACATTCTACTTAAGTGCAAACTCTAGGTTTAAGACCAAGGTGTGTAAAGAATCACATGACTTCCCATGTAAATTTTATAAAACTTACTATAATGCAAGGAAATCCTTCTTCTGGAAGGACCATGAATGTCGACATTTACAAGTATGTTACAGAGTGTGACACTTGTCAGAGAAATAAAGAAGATAATATCTCAAGTCTCGGGTTACTCCATCCATTTCATATCCCAAACTAGAAGTGGGAGGAAATTTCAATGGATTTCATTGAGTATCTACCCATATTAGATGGGAAAGACAAAATAATAGTAGTAGTAGACAAGTTAACCAAATATGCACATTTTATAGGAGTAAAGAAAATTGATTCTTCAAAGGAAACTGCAAAATCCTTCTGTAAAAATATCTACAAGTTACATGGTTTTCCCAAGATTATCGTGAGTGATAGGGACGCCAAATTTAAAGGTAATTTTTGGAGAGAATTCTGCAAGCAAATTGGAACATCACTTAACATGAGCTCATCTTATCATCCTTAGATAGATGGTCATATAGAAGTTGTTAACAAATGCTTATACCTTCATTGCTTCGTAATTGATTAAAAAAATAAATGAGTTAAATGGTTACATCTTCCAGAATGGTGGTATAATTCTACCTATCACACATCAGCAAAAATGAAAACATTTCAAGCCCTCTATGGATATGAACCCACAAAATGGAAGGATCTCATTACCAACGAAGCAAGGGTCACCTCAGTAAATGACCATTTAGAATAAAATCAAAAGGTTGTACAAATACTTAAAGAGAATCTAAACGCCACAAGGAATAGAATGAAGAAACAAGTAGATCAACATCGAACGGTATGAGAATTGGAAGTTGGAGATTAGGTATTTGTATGATTACAACCCTATAAACAACTGTCACTTAAACAAGGTGGAAACAATAAATTATCTCCACAATTTTATGGCCCATATCAAATAAATAAGAATATCAACCATTTGGCATATGCATTGGAACTACCGAAATCATGTCGTGTCCACAATGTATTCCATGTTTCATGGTTGAAAAGGATGATAGGTCAACACCAGCAGGAACAGACAGACACTACTTCCCATGTTAGATGATGAAGGAAGAATTATTTTTGAACCTGAATATGTCATTGCTACCAGAGAAAGAAGATTAAGAACGAGAGTAATTAAAGAGTACCTCATAAAATGGAAAAAAATCCTGAAAGAAGATGCAACGTGGGAATTCGAACAATTACGGCAACTACATCTTTCACTAACACAACTTTGAGGACAAAACTCCCTTAAAGGGAGTGGAAATGTAACAAATATAAAATAAAATATTAATTAAATTAGTTAATTATTATATGAAAGGGTGTAACCTTTCATTTTACATGCTTAAGCCTATAAAGGATAGTTTCATTTGTAATCATTATCATCTTCAATATATATAATTATTTATTACTCAAGGATGGATTTCATTTCCTGAAGTCGATTACTTCAAATAGTCAGGACCTAGATTCAAAAGAATGGACAAGATCAGTTTCTCATGTTTCTTTTCAACGTCACATTGTTTTAGTTGAAGCACCAACGATTTCAACTTTGTGAAGAAATCTTGGATCGTCTCAAAATGACTTGGGCTCAATGAGATCAACTCATTTTCAAGTTTATGGCCTCTCATCTCATCAGTCTTCCCAAACAGTGACTCGATATTGAGCCATACTTCATTCAATGTAGTAATATTGTCTACATGGAAGAGAAGATCCCTTGAAATACTGAGGAAAATCATCCTGAATGCTTCATCTAGTATCTTAAAGTACTTCGATTTTTCCATAGCAGAGTTGGGATCGGTCTCAATTCGTATGGTGACTCTGTAGAGGCATTTCAACCTCAGCTGGATCACCGTTTCATCATTCCATTTGAAATATTTGAATGGGGTAAGAAATACATGAGTCTGCTCCATTACTCCTTACGCACTAAGTGACAAAAACACTAGATGTACCTGTAATGCAAAACAATCAAATTTTACCGGAAAATACCCTAGATAGAAACTCAAACGCTGTGGATTTAATTTGAAGATACAAATATATATGATAACAAGTGAAAATATGATTCACAACAAGATCTAGTAGGTAAGGGAATCCTCACAATTTGAGATTCTTCACAAATTATGCAGAAAATTTGTGAAAATAATGAAATTATCACATAGAAATGGTGTCGATAACATAGTTTATTATGACTGTCCAACATGTAAATATGTCTAGAAAGTGATAATAATACAATTGGAGAAAATTTTAATCCTTTGGAGGCAATTTGGATGCATACATGTGGCAGGCTTAGATTGGACCTCATAACCCCCCTACGTGGACCAATGACCTCCCACACCACATCAAACGGTCATGAATACTAGTGTGAACATGATTAGATCATGCTAGGACATAAATAAGGGTAGGATAGGCGTGGTGGAGTGCATGGGTGAGTGGGAGTCTCCCTAGGGAATAATAAATGGTCCAAAAGAGACAAAAACACCCCAAATACATGCATGGGCTCCTCTAGTCAACCAATTTCCTTGTTTTAAGGAAAGGGGAGTGCAACAAGGACTAAGAAGTCATTAATGAGGGTGCATGTGTAACCAAAATGATCAAATGAAGGAGCTTGGGTGCATTTACGAGTCCAAAACAATAAAGGAACCAAGCTTGACCAACACAACCTAGTTTTGGACCATATAACGTAAGTATGAAATGAATGGAAATGTGTCCCAGGTGTATGACCACGGTACTAAGGTGGTATAATGCTCTAAAAAAGGTGAATTTTATGTCCATTTTGGACATACCTTCAAGGCTACTAATTTGGGTGCTCTCTAAGAGATTTCCCAAGTTGTGGCATCCTTCTCATGTTGTAATCAATTTCTTAGCAAAAATACAATTCGAGCACACCCGATTATGGTGTTGTTGACTAAATAGTTATGTTAATATTTTTTATACATTGTTTTCTTGGGGTTTTGAGTAACTTTATTGGATATTTATAAGTTAAAAAGACACACACAAAAATATTAAGTGAGAGGCATAGTTTGGTAGTATTCCTTTATTTTGGTCATGGCCCTAGTAGTAAAGTCTAGGCAATGTTTCCTGGTCTAGAAAAGGGAATAAAAAATTATATTCGGGTTGGGATTCTTGCCTTGTTAAACATATCTTCTCAAATGGCGAAGTAGAAAACTGTAGAGAGTACACTGGGATATTAAGTGTCTGACTTCATGACATCTAAAAGGGATTCTCCAGTAGTCAATTCTCTATAATAAATTTGATTTACCTTATCCAATCTCAACATCCACTACTAAACCATCTCCAATATCAATCCCCACTAAAAAAAATTCCATCCTATTTTGTGCTCTGGATTCCCATCCATCCTTTAATATTATGAAGTGACCCAACAAATTCCTTATTTTCTCCAAAACTTCTTTCTCCCACAATATCCATGGAAGGCCTAACATTATAACCTATATTTTATACACATAACGAGGTTCCCTAATAGGGTCAAAACTTGTATACCGGTTTTCTAATATAGGACTTGATGAAACCCATGACCAATCTTTATTGAGAATCATCAATGCATCCAATTCCTTTTGGAAAATAAAACTGCACAAACCCCTCATCAAAATGTAATAGGATTGAGTATACCCCAAAATTGGTAACGAGTTAATCTCCAACTAGTTACTAAGAGAATAAATCTTGAAATAATTACCCTTCAGTGTTTCAACCAAGGTTTTCTCCATTAGGTATTTAACCTCCTCCCTACATACAACAATCCCAATATAACTATTTTCCCCTTCGATGCCTTTGTATTTACACACTTCATTTTTCTCCCTGAAATATGATCCTTTCCACCCTATGGTGATGTATCTAGAATATTCTAAGAGTTGGATAAATATTTATGGGACTCTAGTAACTTCTGATCCAACCTTTTACCATCACTTGCTCTCTCCACATCCAAAACTCTTTCTTTGGTTCCCATTGAAAGCTGAGATTCGAAGCCTTCTATGTATCCATTGAGGTTTCCCTTTCCTTCATTGATTGTCACCCTTCAACGTCAAGTCATCTCCCTTATACCCTAAATGTCTAAGTCTAGTTTTCATTCCTTGCACATGATGGAATCTACCATATATCAAGTTCAAACACCAAGAATGGGAAGACTCATGTGGCATATCACCTTCGGGGCATCCCAAAGATCTCCCATAAACCACAAATAATTCTTCCTACATCAAAAAAGATAACACGTGGACTCAACTCTTCTTCTTCAGAGTCCACGAAGTCTAGATCCACGACCTCGAATAATTGATGTACTAACATCATTATATTGAATTTTAACAAGGTTGGTAAACAGGGTCGAAATGGATCGTAATTTCAAAATCAAATGTGGCACAACAATACAATGTGTATATAACATCAATAAGGTGAAATTTCTATTATAAGAACATTGTAAAAATCAACAAGTTTTATAGGGAAACTTAGTCCCCGCCGAAATAATAAATAAGAAATAGGATAAATTTAAATAGTTTTTTTTAACCAAGGCTTTGACCTGCAACTAATGCTTCGGTAAGGGATCCAAGATGGAGTGAACAAAGAAAATATGAGTAATCCCTTGCCAAGTACATCAACCAATTCATGTATGTAACCTTCTCAGTAACCTTCTCGATGATCTTGGTGCATGAGTCTGCATGTATTTCCTTGAATCACCAACATTGTTATGAGACACTCGCGAAGTTCAGGAATGGGTAGTTCTCGCTGCTCCATTTGAAATTTTCCAGTTGCAAGTAGAAAAACTTGTGTAAGATTCCCTTTCCTCTGTAATGTGTGGATCAATGGATTTGGGGTAAACGAGATCACTCTCCAAGGAAGGGATAGGGACCTCATACATTTTCTTTGACCTCCGCCTCTCCTGGTACTTATGCTCTTGGTTCAAGGTAAACACCTAGAATTGGATCTATTTGTGAATCTTGGCAAACCACACAAAAATTTGCATGGGTCATCCATCCCTCTTCCTAACATGAAAATACACAGTAATCCTAAATCTAAAGAGGAGATTAGGTTGCGGCCACATAGATTCACAGAGATGACGAGATCAGATTAAGCTACCAATTACCTAATGAAGGTCATGCAGGTTCGTGATCAACTTTTAGAAATTGGGGAGAAGATTGAAGATGTATAGTCAGAAAACATGGAAATAACGGATTATCGTATTCATGGGAAACATTTGTCTATGACTCTTGGATCGAGTACCAACAGTTCTTTCATTGGGTGATTTAAACCCGCCGAATCAAGTATTGTTGAAGAGTCCTAGCATCAGTTGCATGGAGTACAAGAAATAAATTGATTAGAATCATAATTGAATGAAATAGTCGAATACAAGGCATACTCTTGTATCAAAAAATCATGCCTTGCCCCCATAAAATACCGGATCAACCTGGTTGTCTTGTGTCTGGTGCTACAGTTGATTTCACCACACATGGTAGATCACATATTTAGGGCCTTCCCTGTCCCTCTGCAGACTCTTTGGACCCCATGGACCATTTTTTAACCTTTGATGTTTCCAATAGCATCCCTAAACACACCTGTTATTTTCCCTACGTGACTTTTAAACCCTTTATCGAGTATATACGCAGATATAACCCTTAAACCTGCGCACATCAAGATGTGTGCAAAAGGCCAAATATTTTTGTAGTTTTCCTTGATGTGGACCTAAGTCACTTGTCTCTTGGCCTTCCATATTCCTTGAGATCGCTTGGAATTGACCTTCCATTAGCCCATTGAAGCACTATATAAGGAACCCTTTGCATACATTAAAAGGAGAGGAATTGAAGAGAAAGAAAACTATAGTCCATTATTGTTGTAGCTTATACTTGAGTCTGCATCCCTTTGTCCCTTGGAGCACTTGGTGTTCTTCCCAAGATTGACCTTGCTTATGAGCTTGCTATTGAGAGATGGAGGATTGAGATGGTGGAGGCCCAGGTGGAGGACTCAGTTTCTCCGGTTCGCAGACATGCCAACAGAGGTTGTCATTCTTGTAATCTCTGATTTATATTAATAGAAATATCTTTTCCTATCCAATGATGTACATTTAAATGAATATTGAATCCATGGATTCTTTTAATTGATTATACATTATTGATTATATGTTCTAGAGTACATCTAACACCATTATATAGCATGCTTTTCTTGTTTGCTTATTTTCGAGAGAGCCAATTGATAACACAAGCGGGATTGGAAAATCTCAACGAGGATCTACATCAACCATCCAGAATAAGTTATTTTTCAAGATCCTTTAGTGTTAGATATTTTATTTCTCTTGCATATTGGGAAGGGATTGATCTCTGCGGTTACTCTGTCTGTTGTGGTATACCCCAAGCCATAGGAAGTTTTCTCCGTAACAGAATTGGCGACTCCGATGGAGACGTTCCTTGTTTTTCTTTGGTGTTTTGGGGGACAATGTGATTTATATTCTTGAATTGCTCTTTATTTCTCCTTGTTTCTGTGTTGCATTTTATAGTATGTTCATCCATTGACACTCCCCTTTATTGGTTTGACCCTTGGCCTACGTTTTACCACTGTCTTCTCTATATACGCAGGTTTTTGGCCAAAAGTCATGTACATACGTAGATGTTTTGCCAAAAGTTGTGTATACATGCAGGTTTTTGGCCAAAATCCGTGTATACATGCAGCTTTTTGGACAAAAGTCGCGTATATACACAGCTGTTCTTTAAATAGTCATGTACATCCTCCTTTTTGTGAGTTTGATGTTGTGGGAAGTTGTTGGGTGGGTTGTGAGTGTGGTTGGGTCTTCCTTGGGTCTGATGTTGTATGTTGGATGCTTATTTTGTGACCAAAGACCGCTTTTTCATTGATTTTTATTTGAAAGTAGTTTTAGTCAATTATCCTTTTTTTTCCATTAGTGCATTACTCTTTTTGTCTCAGTGTCTTGTTGGGATTGCGTTTTATACTTGCTGCAGAGACTAAGAGTTTTAGATGACTTTTATTGCATTTTTCATTCTTTTATATTGAAAAATACAAAATAGTTGCATCTTAGATATGGATTTGAGGAGGTACTTGCATTGGATTGCTTGGATGAGAATTGTATTTAGGATTTCATATAGGAAGGATTGTATTGGCCTTCGGAAAGGAATATATATTTATGCATCTCATGTCGTGGCATACCCTATTTTTCATTTGACAAAGATTGCACTTAGCATTGTTTGTTATGGTGTGCATATTTACTTCACTAATGAGTCATAACTTCATTAGTTGCACGACCATTTCCATTTCAGTAATTACAGCCAATTAAAATCAACGCGTAATAAAATTAATTACACTCCTTTCTTTTATAGGGTGCATCAACAAGATTAGGTTTTAGAGTCTTGGAATAGTTCATTGTGAGTTAATTCTCCAAGACTACTAAACAACAACAAGTAAGTGTATGTCTAGGTGAGATAGTGAAATCCTTGGTATAATTAGTGTTTCTCAGGATGCTCCTCTTACACAGGAGTTAAGCATGAGGCAGTGCATGTGATTGTGACTGGGATGACCCCTTGTTACTTTCTGTGAGAACTGAATATATTTCCAGGATTGTATTCATATCTGGGGGCTCTTTCGAGAGTTTTGGGCTTTTCTACCTTGCCCATATGGTCGATCCCGCCTACGACTGTTCGCCTGAGCATTGATTATACTGGGGTGACCTTAGTTTCCTTACCTAGGTATCACAGGGGGTACTTGCAGAGGCTATTATGTAGGTGTCTTGGCCAGGTAGAGGTTGGACAACATAGTTGCTTTATGCGTTGAAGCTGAGGGCCACTATAATTGGTTACATACCTCCGCTTGTAGTGTATGGGAGTTTCAAGCCTCTCCTAGGCGAGACATACCTACTGCATTCGGGATCTCAAATATCCTACCCTTGGTTTTCTTGTATTTTGGCTGTAGATTTTCTTAGGAGTGTGCTCTTTGTGTGCTAGTTGGCCTTTGGGATCACAATTACTTGAGTATATTTATGCTCTCTTGAGTTTGGGTCCTTTTATTTTCAGCATGCCTTGTATCCTATCACTCATCCTTGGTCCTAGTATAGACCCTGGTGTCAGACTTGGGGGCATCACAGCCCCTTACCATGCTCATAAATTTGGGAATGGTCATATTCCATCCTCTACTCCATTTGTGGAGGATTTTTATTCCCTTCGCTCGGTATTTACACCAGTGGTCACCCTCATGGGGGTGGTGGTGGATGCGTGAACATTGGTTCTACACCTTACTTTCCTGTTTATGTTCCATTGTTCATCGCATTGTTTCCTTTCGGTATAGTTTTCATGATCATTCCTCTCTATATCCTATAGTTTGGATTCTTTATTGACTATTTTGGGTTGTTTTGGACTAATATGGTTGTCATATAGGGTCCCGTTTTTGTACACCCTCTCCAAGGTTTTAACCCATTCGTACCTATCATAGGTATTGTGTATGAACTGGCATATAGGTTAGGATAACACATGCACTTGCACTTATGCATTCCCTTATGACCGCTCCATTTTAACCTTAGGTACGAACCCATTCGATGGTGTCACGAAACCTTCATGCTACTTTTAGAAGTGACACTATGCGAATGGTAGAGATTTCCTATACATGGGTGCCCTAGTTAGATCCTTATTGCATTTGGTGCCATGTTGTGTTTCCTCCTTTAGGTTGTGGGATTCCTTTGTATAGTATCGCCATGACTTTGAGCAAGAGTTTCATACCCCTCTTGAAATTTATGCGGGCCATTTCCCTGGGACTCTGTTGGAGAAGCTAGTCGACTAGCCAACTAAGTCGATAAGCTGACTAAGTCGATCAGTCGACTAATTAGAGATTAGGTCGGCCACCTAAGGTCGTGTCGGTTGACCGAACCGATAGGTAGTTATTTGTAATTGTTTTGTAAATCATATATATTAGGCTGTTGAGCCAGATGAGAAGTCAGTTCAGTTCTGTGTATTATATGGACTCTTCTGTTATAATATAATCTGTTATTCTTACATCTGTGTTCTTATCTCTTGTCTCTGATATGTCTGTATGCTTTTAATGTGTATTATTGGTAAACCTTTGTGATCTGTGAGATTACAACAGACTCCCTTGTATATGTCAAGTTGTAATTGCATTATCATGAGTTTTTCTTTCCTTTTCTATCCTTATGTCAGCTTCCTTCACTTTGATTATCAACCATATATCCCGATCTTGTATCATGTGTAGCCAAGTAGAGCCATTTTATATATATTTTGCAGCTTGATTCCCCATTTTTACCAGGAGGGGACTTTCCCCCGAGTGTCGTTATCCTACACATGTTTCCTTGCATTGAGCATAGGTATGTTATGCTGCTTGGAACTAGTTTTTTTTCCCCTTGACACTCGTCTCCTCCTAGTTTGTAACTATAAAGTACTTTTATTCTTTTTCAAGATTTTCAAAATATTTGAAAAATTCAAAAAAAAAATCAAAAAACCAAAAAGTCGGACAGGAAAATATGTTATCTTTCATAGCAATTGAGTTGTGTCGCCTTCAAACAGAGCACTATATATCACATCCATTGGTCAGGTTAATAGTTTTACTTTAGGACCTGTACTTGTTTCTCTAATTTTATCTCCACCGACTGGTTAAGCTTACAATCCCTATGGAGCCTTTGTCGATGCCTCCTGTGTCACAAAGATGTCCCAGTTTTGTATATTGAGTCTATGCTACCTACATTTAGTCACCATTCACCTTTATGTTCTTTTTCGAAGGAATTTGAATCCTGAGTCGGCCATTCCTCAGTATTTTTTACTTTGCATGTCGGTCATTCTCGGTACTGGTACTGCTTAGTGCACATTATGATCGAGTCCTTTCACATTATACAGCTTTGCTGAGTACCTCGTGTTGGATGATGGGGGATGCCTTAATTCCCTCCTTCCAGTGGATTTCATCCCATCAACTTCAGATCATTTTTTCTGAGATAGGAGTCTAGAGTCATTTTGAGTGCCTTGAGACTTGCAGTCATCAATGGAAGTTTCTCTTGCCATCAACAGTTTTTGGAATACATCAATTTCCCTTGATCAATGGATTCTTTCAAGTGTTTGACCTCAACACATTTATTCACACTTGTTATATTGCACTCTAGTACCTTGATTCCCATTTTCATTATCGATGGGTGATCCCGCGTCTGTTAATGGTATACATCAATGACTGGTAATTAGACGATGGACTACTATGTTCAACCTCGACACCTTCATTCACATAGTAGGACATGTACTCATAGTAGATTGTGTATAAGACTTTCCATATTGGTGGCATTTTTGATATGCTGCCTCCTTGATCATGCCAGTGTTCATGAGATTTCAGCTCTCGTGACTTGATTCTAGTGTATGTCAGATATTTTCAGCCATTATGGATATCTTGATCCATTTTATAATTTTACCTTTCATGGATATCATGATCCTTTGTATATCTTTGTCATGGATATTCTAATCTATCTATATTGTATGTGGCGATGACCACACATGTCATATTTTGTATCATGCCTATTCATGGCCATTGTACTCTTATGTATCCGGGACTGCTATATGTACTTGCAGTCATATGCAGAGATATTTGTACTGTATTGTTGGATGGCTGGTTCTTCCACCTGGTTCTTCATCACTCCACTTCTGGGATGCACTTATAATGTATTTCGGCCATCGTATCACCCCTCTGACCTCACACATTAGGGGGCATCTGTTACAGCTAATTTTACCACACATGGTAGACCACATATTTATTGCCTTCCCTGTCCCTCTGTGGACTCTTTGGACCCCATGGACCATTTTTGTACCTTTGATGTTTCCAAGATCATCCCTAAAAACACCTATTATTTTCCATACGCAACTTTTAAACCCTTTCTCACGTATATATGCAGATATAACCCTTAAACCCGTGTACATCGGGATGTGCGCAAAAGGCCAATAATTTTTGGATTTTTCCATGATGTGGATCTGAGTCACTTGTCTCTTGGTCTTCCATATGCCTTGAGATCACTTGAATTTGACCTTCCATTACCCCATTGAAGCACTATATAAGGAACCCTTTGGATACATTAAAAGGAGAGGAACCGAAGAGCAAGAAAATTATAGTCCATTGTTGTCGTAGCTTCTACTTGAGTCTGTATCCCTTTGTCCCTTGGAGCACTTGATGTTCTTCCCAAGCTTGCCTTTGCTTGTGAGCTTGCTATCAAGAGATGGAGGATTGAGGTGGTGGAAGCCCAAGTGGAGGACTCTGTTTCTCTGGTTCGCAAACATGCCGATAGAGGTTGTCATTCTTGTAATCTCTAATTTATATTAATAGAAATATCTTTTCCTATCCAATGATGTACATTTAAATGAATATTGAATCCATGGATTCTTTTAATTGCTTATACATTATCGATTATATGTGTTAGAGCAGGTCTAACACCATTATATAGCATGCTTGTCTTGTTTCTTGATTGTTGAGAGATCCAATTGATAACACAAGTGGGATTGGAAAAGCTCAACGGGGATCTACATCAACCTTTCATAATAAGGTATGTTTCGAGATCCTTTAGTGTTAGGTTTTTTATTTCTCTTGAAGATTGGGAAGGGATTGATTTCTGCGGTTACTCTGCTTGTTGTAGTATACCCCAAGCCATAGGAAGTTTTCTCCCTAACATATGGGCCTTACCGTTATGTTGATGTATCCCCAGAGGCAATGGATATAAAGTTTCACCCCACCTGATAAACGAAGGTAGTGTGTGTTGTAAGGGATTATGCACCTAATAATCGTAGGTCGGGGGTTACCAACATACTCAAACACTTGCAGACAATTGACTTCTAAAGTGCAGAATATGAAATAGGAGGATTAGAAGAACTTACTTGTTAAACGAAGTTCAATCCTTGCTAGTCCTCTTCCAGTCTACTCCACTTCCAAAGTCTTCAAGGCTCACTCCTCTTTCACCTGTTCAGAGACAATCTTCCAGATATAGAGTGATTCATATATATATATATATATTAGCAGGTTAGATAAATCAAATATGAAATACTGAAACATAAACAATTATCAAACCAAGATATATATGACACATGTGGAAGAAGTAATCTCTTTATTATCAATAATGAGAAAGTTCAGAGTACAACCAAACGTCTGAGACAAGGACTCCTCTGTCACCAAAGGATTCTGAGTTTCACTACTCCAAAGACTTCTGTGAACAATCCACCAGCATAACTTTGCTCCAAAGTGTAAGTATCTACAACCCTCCCCAAGGCCTGTATTTATATGGGTGAAATAAGGCAGTTCTCGAAGGTTAGGGAGGTTATAGCAGTTAGGGAGATTAAGTAAAATGACTTAACTAAACTCCCATTAGCGCATGTTTTTATGTTTTCATGTTAAGAGGCACATTCACGGGTATGTAGTAGAGCAACCCGCGAATGATTTGCGACTCTGTATAAGTGCAACCCATGAATACATGGATTCACGACTTGCTGTAAGGGAGATTCGTGAATGATGCACGAGTTGTCTATAAAGAGAGTCGTGAATACATCCTAACATGGCAAAAATGGCAAAGTAAGTAGCTAGATGAAGGTAGAATGTATTTCATGACAAGCCGAGCTATAGTGTTAAGGGCAAACCTCTATCCATAAGTGTCCTTTTGTGTGCCGACATGAGGGATATCAGCACTCGGACGGAGAGGTGCCACTCAGGTGTATAACAGATGCCCCCTAATGTGTGAGGTTAGAGGGGAACGATGGCTGAAATACATTATAATCTTTAACTCTGGAGAAACTCAGAAATCCAATGGAGCAGAGAGAGTACCTGAAACAAATACATAATAATGGGATATACAAAGTTACATCTGAGGATGCTATGTTCAATTTACTGGAACATGAGCTCCTTTACAATATTTGATTACATCATATAATACGGGTAGAAACCACGTATATTACAAAGGTGGATCGAAGCCACAATACAATAATGATGAGTCTTCAAAGATCTGGCAGCTGGATATCAGAATAGAACATGGTCTTGCGCAACTTAGCCCAAAATGAGGGACTAAGGTCTTCATAAATGATCCCAAAGAACCAGTACAATCCAAGCCATGTGAATAAGGGTAAAGGCTGAAGTTGAACATGGAGAGGATTCAACAGTTTGTCAACCAATAAGTGATAATTGACAACTGAAGCAAAGGAGTTCACCAATGATGAAAGTGAATCCAGAGGTACTATCATCAAAACTCTAGGTCTTCATCATCAAGAGGTGCTGAAACGGAACCATACTATGATAAGGAAGGCAATGGATCCTCCAACGGATCACAAGAGTGACTAGGAACTGGGAAAAAGAAGGGAGACACAAGTAAATGGATAACAGATATAACAGTGATGGGATCAGGTAATAGGTCAGACATTGAGTATAGTCCTTGAACAGTGAGCACAACACAGAGATGACCCGAGGTAGCATACAACGGATAGATAGAACAACTAGACTTATCTGTCATGTAGGAGACATGATCAGATTCCCCAGGTATAATGGACAAGAGGAGGAGTCAAAACTCAAAGTGATAGCTGAACACAAGTGTATACTAAAACATGGATATCGGAAAGCAAAGAGTGCTATGTTCAAGGATGACATGCTGCCATTACTGAAAACAAGAGAAAACTTCTTCCTTACCTTCCCTGTTAAGTTTTAAGGAGTCCAGGAAAGTAAACTCGGTTCCCTCTTAATTTTTTAACAAGCTTGAAGAGATGGGAAAATAATGCTTGATACACTGATCCGTGGATTTAATGAGCCCGAACTAGTACATGCTCATGCGGTATTTTCACATTTAGAGAGTCTGAAAATGCCAAAGAAGACTCCAAGGGGGTCCTTTTTCGTCCAATTTAGTCTCCTGCGGCCGAAAAAGTATAAAACAAACCACAGAAGAACTCTCTTAACTTCCGAATAAGAAAAGGTGAACCCTTTTCGTACTTAGTCGGGAAGGTCCGAAAAAGGTTAAATTACCACCTACCCAACGCTCCTTCCAAAATAGCATAAAATAGCTTGAGTTTTACGAGTGTGAAGGAAAGCAAGATCACTCGGAAAGATCCATTTGGTTACGAGAAATGGGGCTTACAACAATAAACTCGTTGCTTTGTTCTTGAGTGTTTAACGAGCATGACAAAGACACAAAGTACACTCGGAATATTTTTCATGTTTGGGTCCAGAGCACGAAAAAGAGAAAACTAAGCTCAAACCGGGTGTTCCTTTTCCGTAAATTTAGTCCCTCAGGTCCGGAAAAGTGATAAACCTATACCTGAGAATACTCTTCTCAATTCCAAAGAAAAGAGAGTGATCCTTTCTCGTATTATTCCGCATGGTCCGAGAAAGAGATAACCTACCACCAATGCGGATGCCCGTTCACATATTCTTAACGAGCTTGAATAGATGAGATAACTTGGTAGTCAAGTCTGTTTTGAAGGAGTCAGACCTCGGCCTAAAGAAACTCCATAAGGTTGGGGAGTCCTATAAAGGGATAGCTTGTAAAAAGAGATTCATAAGAAGCTCTATTTGGCGTGAAAAATAGCTATTAGGAAAACCCCTGGGCCTGAAACAGTGACGGAATGAGTACCAAAGGATGGCAATAGCATATAAGGATGATACTCATAAAAAGGGATCCTAGCCACGGAAGAACAATGGTAGAGACAAGGGACTAATGGCTTAAAATACCATAGTCCGTGGAAAAATGTTGATTACTAAGGTTAATGTGGAGTGATAAGATGCCAACATGTGTTGGAAAGAGAAAAAACCACCCTATAGAAGCATCAACACTTTGTAAAAGTTGGTAAACCTGTTCCAGGGCACAAGGATGGTGAAATTAGTCAAATGACATTTCAAACTATATAAAAAGACCCACTTTACGAAATATTATTTCTATAAATAGTTTGAAAATTAAAACATTTCATCCCATTTGCACTTTTTGAACCGAAAAGGAAAGTTTACCCTCTATCTTTGATCGATCGCCGTGGACAATTGGACCGTCAGAATCAGAAACCGTCAGCTTCAGGTAAATCTACACCCTAAGCTCTTTAATTTGATCCAAACAAATTTTTAATTTAATGGTTAATTCAGTATTTTTCATCAACCTAAATTATGGAAAAATGCATTCGCGGGTTGCAAGGCATGAAAGTCATGAATGTGCGTTTCATTCGCGAGTTGCTCAACAGGAAAGTCGTGAATGACTTGCGACTTGTCCCAATGGATAGTCGGGAATGCTGCACAATAGGGAAAAGCTTTAAAAATAGTCAAAAATTTTAAATTTTTATGATGGAATACTGAATCAAATTATGTGTTTTTGTCAAGAAAAATATGGTGCTGGAGTGGAGAGAGAGGGAACATGAAATGATGGCTCTCCAAAGCCCACCTACTATCAAGCATTGAGGACTAGTAGGCTTATTAAGTTCTTTTGCACATCGCCTATGCGGGCCAATGTCCGCATATTATAGTTCTTAGTCCATTACTGGGACCATGACCTGGGGATGTTCAATATCCAAGGTGAGACTTTGGAGCTTACCGCATAAGACATCTACTTCATAACCGAGTTGTCACAACGGGGAGCACCAGTGAACCTGGAAGGCACTGGCAGGGGTGGAGACCCCTTGAGTGTCCAGAACTATGTCGATGTATTCTGCAGGCCAGGTACTCAAAAGAAAGGCAGCATCGTTCTCATTGTAGATATTCAGGATCTTACACTTCAGGTATTGGCCGGTACTATAGTGAGACTTTCAGGGTCAACAGGGTTACACATGGCCACCAGGACTCAGATGAGAGTGGCGGTGGACTGCTTTAGAGGTACTCTCTTTGATTGGTGCACGGGAATTGCCCCCATAATGAAGAGGCAATTATCTGACTGTAAGAGGGGAAGACGGAAGAACTTCAGCTATGCGAGTATACTGGTAGCGTTCTTCTTTGAGAGAGTGCCAGCTATGAGCCCTGCTATACCATTACAGGTTCGTCATCCAAGGAAACCGAGGCTGAGCCGGTGGGGAGATATCTTCCTCCGTCAAGGAGGAGGAGACATAGTACATAGCATGTATGATGATGACTTCTATACATGGTGGGAACGGTAGGTGCCGACGTTGGAGCAGTATCCATACGCCGTGTTAGATTTTCGAGGTGATCCCGACCTTGTCCTCCCTCCAGGAGGAGCATGGGGAGAGATGGCTAAGTAATTTTTATTTTTTATCATTATCAAATTTTTATGAATTTTCAAATGATAGGATATATACATATGCACAAGTCTAAACCCTATTTATGTGTCAAAATGCAGATATTGGACCAGTCTGCCCTGAAGGGCACCCACGTACCTTTGTACGTCCTATTGCAGGGGGAGACCCAGCATTGATCAGAGTACTCGAGATGAAGCTAGGCAAGCTGACCGAGAGAGTACCTACGATACGGATAGAGCATCTCCCTATAGCTATGCAGGAGTTTGTAGTTGGGGTTCTACAGACCTGGCTACGTCTTTTCAGACGGGTAGCTAGAGTAGTACTTGTATACAGAGATACACTGGAGGCTGCCGAAGCTGAGGAGGCTGAGGAAGCCAGGGGGTACAGAGATCACGGGGACCAAGGAGGTCCCAGTGGCCATGGCGGGAAGGCTTATTTCTAGGGAATTTTGATGGATGATGATCCACATTTTTGTATATTTTGTACATGACGGGATCTACGGATCAGACTCGACCTATCTATGACAGATATTTACATATATATATATATATATATTTGTGTTTGGTTGTCAACTTATTTACAAATGTTTCTTATATGTTTGTTGTATATTTTATAAAATGTGTGTGAGATGCCAGTCCAAAATATAATTAGCATATGCATCAGTTAATGAATTTTGGTTTCATGGAATGTGATTGAAAGTAATAAATTCAAAATGTCTTTCCAATAAACGAATTTGCATGAACTGACGTAACAATGTAGGATTACGCACCTGATAGGCTCGATTGAGCTGGGAAACAACCAACTGAGAATCCAAACGGACTTCAATCTGGGTGATGCATCATGACAAAGAATCCCATAGGAGCTTAATTACAGCCCTATACTCAGCAACATTATTAGAAGCAAGACCTAGACAAGCGCCTCCCACGGCAACAAGCTGTCTTGAGGGGGAATAGATAACCCATGCTGCTGAAGCCAAGTTACAAGTGTGACGGCTGGCACCATCAACAAAACCTACATACATCTCGGAAGACATCTGCAACAACCAGCAGATAGTATAAAAAATGAAACTGACAACCTAATGTACATAAAAATACATACACTAATATACAAGAAAAAGTGCTAAGCCTAAGCGTAGTACTTCTTCAGGTAGAGCCCATTTCTAGGCTCAGGCAGCTTATTCCCATCATAATCCACTAATTCATATGCGCCTTTACTCAAAACTTTAGACACAACATAGGGTCCCAACCACATGGCCTTGAATTTTCCTGCCCCCAGAGGCTCTTTATCTTGGTCCCAGAGCAAGACAAGCTCCCCTTCAGAGAAAACCCTAGGTTTGACCGTTTTATCGTATTGATATTTAACCCTATTCTTATGAGCCTGATTTGCAGTCAACGCATCTCTATGTTGTTCATCAAGGTGTTCTAAATGGAGCAACCATTCCTCAAGCTCAGTCACGTCAGGTAGCACATGAATAGCTATCTGCAAGGATGGAATTTCGCATTCAATCAGCGTAATAGCTTCCACCCCGTGAACGAGTTGGAAGGGGGAAAAACCCATAGCAATCTTTACATTGGTTCAATAAGCCCAAAGAGCAAGATATAACATGATGTACCAATTCGAGCGGGCTGCATCAATAGTACGTTTAAGAATAGTTTTTAAAGTCTTGTTTACAGCCTCAACCTGACCATTTGCTTGCGGATAATATGGAGAAGAGTGTTCTTGTCGGAATCCGAGCATAGTGGTCAGTTCTGTCATCATGTGATTTTGGAAATGACTTCCATGGTTAGTGACAATCACTTTGGGAATACCAAACCTAGCAATAATTTGATTAAATACGAACAAAGCTGTCGTTTCCCCATTGTCTTTGAAAGTAGGCATTGCCTCTTCCCATTTTGTGAAATAGTCTACAGCGACAATGATGTATTTATGCCCCCCAGCCGAGGATGGGTTGCATGTCATATAACCAATCCCCCATTTCATGAAGGGGCCTACCGAGACAACGGGAAACAAGGGAGCAGGATGTGACCGCATTTTTCTGGTGTAAAGCTGACATGGATGACAGCGTTTCACAACTTCCACACAATCTTTAAAGAAGGTGGGCCAGAAATACCTGGCACGTAATATCTTCTGGGCCGTTGCTAACCCAGATAAATGACCCCCACATGCTCCGCTATGGGAATCATTTAGGACAGTCTCTGCTTCCTCATGAGTAAGGCAGCGACGCAAGACAAAATCTACCCCTCATCGATATAATGTATCTCCTATAATGAGGTAGTTTTTAGCATGAAGGCGTAACTTGCATCGGTCTTCCCTAGAGTAAGCAGCAGGATACTTCAAAGTATGGATATATATAAGAATATCTCCATACCAAGGATCAGATATGGATATAAGAAAGATGTGCTCATGTGGGAATGAGTCATCCTCAATCACTACATCTTCTTTCGTAGGGAATTCTGCTATAAGCTCGGCAAAAACTAAGGACTTTTTGGATTTAGCGGATTGGAAAACCAAGTCAAACTCTTGGAGAATGACTATCCATTTATTGAATTTTCCCCCAACAATCCGTTGGGATAAAACATATTGGAAAGGGTTTACATCTGCCACTACAGTAGTGGTCCTCAGTAAGATGTAGTGTCGTAACCTCTGTACAGCATAAACAGCTGCTAAGGCTAACTTCTCGACGTGGGAGTAGTTAAGCTCAGGTCCAACCAGAGCACGGCTAATATAATAAACAACATGCTCAATGATCTTGTCGTCCTCCTGAACTAGCACTACCCCAATGGTAGACTCCGACGCGGCCAGATATAATATAAAATCCCTAGAATAATCTGGTGGGCGTAATAAAGGAGCCGACAACAAGGATTTTTTCAATGCCTCGAACGTGAGTTGTGCAGTTTCATCCCATACAAATGGGGTGTCCTGTTTAAGCAGGCGCATGAAACCTTTAGTGATCTTGGCATAATTAACGATAAAACATCGAAGGAAGTTAGACTTTCCTTGTAGACTTTGAAGTTGCCTAAGTGAACGAGGAGGAGGCAGATTTACAATGGCCTCAACTTTTAAAGGATCCACCTGAATGCCCCTACTAGAGACAATGAATCCAAGCAATATTCTTGACTCGATGCAGAAAACACACTTGTGGGGATTCAAGCGAATTTTATAGTATCTGCATCTCTCAAAAATCAACCGTAAATGATCTGGATGCTGGATCCTCTTGTGAGAATGAGCAGGAAGATCATCAAGGTAAGGCTCAACAATGGCTTTTATGTCATGAAAAGAAAATTTCATGGATCGTTGAAAGGTTGCCCCTGCATTTTTCAATCCAAAGGGCATTTTTCTATACGCGAATGTACCCCAAGGGAAAATAAAAGCAGTTTTATGCTGGTCTTCCGGTTTGATTTGGATTTGATTGTAGCCGGAGAAACCATCCATAAATGAGAATACCTCACTACCCGCACATGCATCTATGATCTAATCAATAAATGGTGTGGGGTAATTGTCCTTAGGACAGGCTTTGTTTAGGTCTCGAAAGTCCATACAAACGCGAATAGTCCCTTTCTTTTTATCAACAGGAACTGGGTTGGACACCCATTCAGTCAAAGCTACAGGATATATAAAACCTGCTTTCAACAGCTTTTCAACCTCTGCCTTCATAGCCGCCGCTTTATGCGGGTTCATGGGGCGTAATTTTTGTCGAACTGGCTTGCCATCAGGATAGGTTGGGATCTCATGTTGAACAATAGATGGATCAATGCCTGGCATCTCCTCATATGACTAGGCAAAGATATCGCGGAATTCCTTGAAAAGGGCAGTATAAATGGAAATCTCCTCCGGAGAGCATTTTGCACCTATATAGATATTTTCCACGACATCTGGTTTTACAGAGATGTTGATCGGTATAGTGGCGGAAATGTTTGCCATATTCCCCTCGGCAAACACTCCTTCCCTAGGTAAAGGGTTGACAGGTGTATCAACATCATCCGACAGTCTCACATGAAACTCTTCGTTTTCTATCTTGCTTAGCTCTGGAAGGAAATAAGATCGGTGATGAATATCCTCACATATCTTATCACGCAAACACATAGCTTCCAAAATAGCTTCATCAGAAGGTAAAACGGTGTCTAAGCAATCTATCGAATGTAAAGAGTTTTCCGCCCATGCGGGCATGTAAACTTCTTCTAGATCATCCGAGACTGTAAGAGGATCTGGAATGGGATCAACAGTGGTTTAGGTAATAGCTTGATACGCCACTTCCACTGCAGATAAGGGAAATTCCGGTTCCTGAGGGGTTGGGAGGACCCAAGGATCAGTCCTATCGACCACCGAATCAATGGACTTCCCTATAGTAGTAGAACCGATATAAAGGACTGGAGCTGGAATATCGAATGTGCCCATCAATGATGCGTACATTCCAGCCCCCAAGCTCTGTGCAGCAGGTTTGGCCTGATCAACCAATGGCACAGTGGAATCTTTAGACTCTAAGCGGCCTTTTCGGGTAAAATCAAGCTGGTCAACAGTGACCACCTTGCCCTCATGTGGAAAAACCACGACACGAAAGACAGCTGATGCAACAGCAGACATTGCATAAGTCCAATTCCTACCCAGAAGCAAATTGTAGTCCAAAGGAGCATCAATCACTTCAACTTCAACAGACACTGCTTTGCCAGCCAACTTAATCTCAAAATCCGGTAGGATACCATGTGGACGGAGAGACCTTCCATCAAAAGCAGTAAGTAAAGTGGTTGATGGGACCAGCTCTGGGGATCCAAGAGCTTTCCAACAGGCCAGGGACATGACACAAGTAGAGGCTCCCTCATCAACAACTACTCGTCCAATGGTCTTACCACCATGGACAACATCTATCAATAGAGCTACATGGTAAGGGAGGCGAATTTTAACATCAGATAGATGAAATTTCATTGTGAGACTCAAAGATTCCATGCTACCTAAAGCTGCTAAGAGGGCATCCCGTTGAGTGGGACAGATCTGTAGCACCTCCAAAGTTGACATTGCACACGAATTCTGAGCCAAGTCTTCAACCACAGAGTAGTTAGAAGCGGTTCTGGCATTTGGGTTATGCAAAGTCTTCTTAAAGACACCTTTGGGTATCTTTGGCATTATTTCCGTGGGTTTCTCTATAGTGAGAGGGTTGGAAGATTCACCTACAGCTTTTCCCTTCTCATCGGTCTCTTTCTCATAGTTTTTGTTCCTGGTTTGTAACAAAGTTGAGGATCTAACCATGTTGATATAATTGGGGTCAGGGGCAGCTTGAGTGCCCCCTGCTACAGTAGAAGCTGAAGCAGAATTCTGCCCTTGGGGAAATGGATCCTTCAGGACAGCCGGTGGTTGAGCTTGGAGCAGCTTCTGAGCTTGTTCCATGAGGGGACAAAGATGAGTAAGGTGGTCCCCTTGGCACAACTTATAAGGGAACTTGACTTTCTTCTTTTTCTTTTTTCCCCCATCAGCATTGTTTGCGGGCTTTGGCTTGTTTTGATTTTGGTTTCCCTCTCCCTTTTTACCTTTCTTCTTCTTCCCGTCGGGCTGCTGATTTCCCTTCGAAGAGGTTTGTGCAAAAAAAATTGCACTTTGGGAGGAGGGGGCAGCCTTTGCTGCCTCCGTCGTATACTGTTTGACAGACAATTGGTGAAGTTGTTTTGTCAAAGACTCTACAGTGGGAGAGTTTACGGACCCAACCACACCATCGGCATGGGGTCCAGGCTTGGGTTTCCCGGCCTCATGTGAAGGCCTTTGTGCCTCAGGGATAATTTCATATAGAATCCCAGACTGTGAATAAATCAAGTCCAACTGCTAGGCCCTGAGTATGGCTTCTTCTTCACTAGTCACTCTTGATGTGGAAACATCCTTAGATATTTATGGCAACAATGACTTAAGGAACCACTCTAATAGAAACTCAGGAGGGATGGTAGCTTTGATAAGACTCTTTCGCCTCCTCCACTCTTGGAAATGATCCGAGATGTGGGTTGCCTTGTTTTGTCTGAAAGTAGACAACAAATCCGTTCTGAAATCGTAACGGACCGGAAGCTGAAAGTGACTGAGGAAAGCACTAGCTAGGTCCCAGAAACTACTAAAAGCAGCAGAAGGCAGTTCTATGTACCATTTTGCTACAGGGCCAGTCAAGGTCCTCTGGAACAGCCTCAATCTCACTGAATCTTCATTCAATGAGTTGGAAGAACACCATAAATGGAAGGTGGTGGCATGAGCCCTAGGATCTTCACCAGCCTTACCTTCGAACTTAGGGATGTCCAAGGGCAGTTTGGTGGGAACAAGTGGCCACAAAGGTTCATGCCTCACCAGGTCATTCATCAACTTTGATAAGTTTGGAAAGTTCAAAGTTTCCAGAAAAGGAAGCTTGGGCCTAACCGGTGCACTAGATGTGCCATCTTGGGGATTAGAGGGTCCAGCCCTCAAATGCCCATAGGTAAAGGTGGGGTTTCCCCCTGACACCGATTGTGAAGTGGGAAGGTTGCTTTGAAACGGATTCCATCCATAGGCCACAGGATTTTGGGTGGGAGGTGCAGTGTACATGGTTCGGGCCATCCCCATAGAAGCCGGGGTCTGAAAGACTGGAGCAGGTATCCCTCCGCTAAACAAAGAAAAGGGAGAGCTTGAGTATGGGACCGAGATAGGGGTATGGAAGCTCTGCCCATAAGAGGTGTTGCCCCCAAACTGCACTCCTACATATGAAGGAGATGGACCTACGTATGGACTGGATGGAGGAATATGCCCCCCATTCCAAGGAAATCCTTGGACATAAGCCGAGGATCCTACCCGACCACTCTGAGTAGTGTAAGGGAAGGAAGAAGGAATGGTAGGTATACTAGGGATCCCAGCAACCGTGTTACCAGAAATACCTCCTATGTTGGAGTGAACGGGTGGTTGAACCACCCGGCTCACTGGAGTCAAAGGTGTAGAAGGCAAACTAGATCTAGGGGCACTAACTGGGGGAGGTAGTACCCCTTCAACCGGAAGGGTTGAGGTAAACACAAAAGAACTCTCTTCTGTAGAAGACATGACTCTACTCAAAGGGACACCTACTACTGGTGAACTAAAAGGTCTAACTTGGACGATCACAGGATCGTTAAGATCAGTCAAGGGGGTGTTAAAATTTCTTGCAAACTCGTTAGTCTGCAATTCTTCTATCTCGACTGTGTCAAAATAAAAATGGTTAGCTATCAATTCCAGTTCACCAAGAACCTCACTTATTCCTACTGGTTCAAAAGAATCGTCTATGTCTAATCTCCGCCTTTGGGGTAAAGGTGGAGGCTCCAATGCAGTGAGAGGAGGAAGGTTTCTCAACCTTCTTGACCTTCTAACAAGTTGGTCCTCCAGAATTAAAAATTTGACTAATCACACCCTAAGTTCAACTAAACACAAGCAAATCCATAGAGCATACACTAAAAAGATCCTAGAGTCTCAAGCAATCAAACCAGGGTATAAAGATATGCTTTCCTGAAGAAAGTTGATGAACGATTACTTGGTGTCCTTGAGGGGTTCTCAGGCACAAGCAGAGGAATCACCCACCACCCTCCTGCACTTTCCACAAGGGTTACCTTCCAAGCCCGTTCAAGGTGAACCAAAAATAACCTTCCGGTTTACCTAGGTATGAACCCTAAAAGACAAGAGACTAAAGGCTACCTTGACAATACCAGCTGTCTGGGGGGACAGTCGTCAGCCGAACTCGTATGCATGGGCAGGGTAGCTGAGCCCGAAACTCTGTCTAGGACAGAATCCCCAGATGCGTAAAAGTCCTGGGTTACGTTTTGACAAGGATTCGGAGGGTTATCTCCTCTGTCCAAGCCTCCACGCGTCCTAGTGCTTAACTCCTGTTTGAGAGGAGCTTCCTAGATACAGTGATAGAATCAAGGATTTACCTAAAGAATGGTCCACTACGTCTAATTTTATAACTTGTGGGAAGTTTACACTCCCTAGCCCACAAGTCTAGCCTAAGCTAGTAGGTGAAAGGCCCCTAAAAATAAAAACTTACTAGTAAATTTTAATTTATGCGTTTATTTTAGAGGGTTGTTTCTTACTCAAGAGGAAATGGAAATGATGTACTGTATGGTGTTTTGACTCACCAAGAAATAAATGAAAGTAAAGTGCATTCAAAGCAAACTACTGCTATAAAACAAACTTCTTTTCATTTTTTCAAATATGTATTGATGAACTAAAGCACTGATAAGAGAAACTAAGCCTATGTTTTTGTAATTTTCTGAGATTATATATTTTTTAAAATGAAGCAAACACTACTTATGCAAAAATCACAATAAAAAAGACTAACTATGTTTTGTTTTTCACTTTAAAAATCGCTCAAAAATATACTATGCATCTACAATGCACTATGCTTGAGTAAACTTGAAACTTATGAACTGTATACAAGCTACAAACTGAAACAAACAGGTTGACAGAACCAAAAGACCAGCAAGAGAAGCAGGCTAGGAACCCTAGCTTGGGTACAAACAATGACACAAAACCACTGCAAACTTAAAAATGCAAGTGCAAACCAGCAACTGTCAAAAAACAGACTGGACAAACAGAGCCCAAGACCCTGATCACTGATCCGGACTAAGACACTTTAACCAAGAACCCAAACAGGCCAAATGCTTCAGGATGAAAATAGTAAATAAACCAAGTAAAAAAGACCCAATGGCTTTCAAAAAGCACTAAGATGTGATCACCTGAGGCAATCAAGCAAACTCTACAGCATTCTTAAAGAAATTCTTCTCAGAAAACAAGGACTATAACAAGAAAAGAAACAAGCAACCTCTTCTTTAAAAATCCCAATCTTCAGGAGTACTCGCGACTATATAACAGTGCAACTCGCGAATGCTCGCGACTGTGCAGTATAAAAACCCATGAATGCAAATTTATACTCGCGACTGTTCAGTAGAACAACCCGCGAATGGGTATAAAATTTTTCTCAAAAGCAAAGAAAAAACCCTAATACTTTCAAACGCTGAAGTAAGCAAGAGCCAGGATAAAAACCACAAACAGACTCACAAGCAAAACTGGTCAGGATAACAGAAATGACCTACAGCAGTCTAGGCTTCCCCAGCGGAGTCTCCAGTTCTGTTGTAAGGGATTATGCACCTAATAATCGTAGGTCGGGGGTTACCAACATACTCAAACACTTGCAGACAATTGACTTCTAAAGTGCAGAATAGGAAATAGGAGGGTTAGAAGAACTTACTTGTTAAACGAAGTTCGATCCTTGCTAGTCCTCTTCCGGTCTGCTCCACTTCCAAAGTCTTCAAGGCTCACTCCTCTTTCACCTGTTCAGAGACAATCTTCCAGATATAGAGTGATTCATATATATATATTAGCAGTTTAGATAAATCAAATATGAAATACTGAAGCATAAACAATTATCAAACCAAGATATATAGGACACATGTGGAAGAAGTAATCTCTTTATTATCAATAATGAGAAAGTTCAGAGTACAACCAAACGTCTGAGACAAGGAATACTCTGTCACCAAAGGATTCTTAGTTTCACTGCTCCAAAGACTTCTGTGAACAATCCACCAGCATAACTTTGCTCCAAAGTGTAAGTATCTACAACCCTCCCCAAGGCCTGTATTTATATGGGTGAAATAAGGCAGTTCTCGAAGGTTAGGGAGGTTATAGCAGTTAGGGAGATTAAGTAAAATGACTTAACTAAACTCCCATTAGCGCATGTTTTTATGTTTTCATGTTAAGAGGCACATTTGCGGGTATGTAGTAGAGCAACCTGCGAATGATTCGCAACTCTGTATAAGTGCAACCCACGAATACATGGATTCGCGACTTGCTGTAAGGGAGACTCGCGAATGATGCACGAGTTGTCTATAAAGAGAGTCGGGAATACATCCTAACATGACAAAAATGGCAAAGTAAGTAGCTGGATGAAGGTAGAATGTATTTCATGACAAGCCAAGCTATAGTGTTAAGGGAAAACCTCTATCCATAAGTGTCCTTTTGTGTGCCAACATGAGGGATATCAGCACTCGGACGGAGAGGTGCCACTCAGGTGTATAACAGTGTGGGATGCAATTGGTTCATGAAGGAGTTAGTTATTATACAAATATACTACTTTCTCTATGTAGCTCTAGGTGGTAGTTGGTCTCTTGTGAGTAGGCCCCTTGTGTAAACTTCTTGTTTTGGTGGGGTCTCCTTCCTGTGTATCATCTATTATGAATCAACACCTCTTTGGAAAAACTTGAATTGCTGGTAGGTTTGTGACAACATCATAGACGGATGGAGACCAATTTTAAGTGCATATAGTAACTTAACACTAAATTATAATATATAAATCATAAAACAAAATTAAGCTAACCCCTGATAAATGTGACTATTAGTGCATCGTTGAATACGCCTTGATCGCCATTTGTTGCTAATGTTTTCATATTCCTCCTCTTATCACTTTTTTTCAACCACTTTTTGCCACCTTTTCCTAGGGTATGAGATTTCCTCATCGTGGTTTCGCCTAGGGCGTGAGATTTCCTCAGCCTGGTTCATTCATGCATGTCTATATCTATCTTTGATTTGCACTATTCTCAGAAAAGTGTCCAGTTATCTTACACGAGGAGCATAACTCGGATACCCAAAACATGTATCCAATTAGCTTACACGAGGAGCATTACTTGACTACCCAAAACAGGTTGTCATAGTTTAATTTCTAAGCTAGTTTATTGCAATTTGGAGGTTACAGATGCTTCAACAATTTCTTACTGATAGCATATATTAATCAATAGAATCTTTAACAATGTGTTATACATAATGTGATTTGTTTGTAGGTGCCTAGCTACCCCATTTACTTCACCGAAGAACATACCAGCCCGAAATTTAATAGATTTGTACATGGTGGATACATTTCGGGTAAATATTAATCTCAATCTTAATGGTCATGACATAATATTAAAGTAACATGTTTGTTTATGTGAGAATCTTGCATTATATATTGTATCCAAGTTGTTGAGATATATTTGTTCTAAATTTGATGGATTGTCATGAATAGGCATTAATACATACAATATGGTGGTAAAGAATATGAAGAAATAGAAGAATAAGTGGAATGAGGACAGGGGTTTATGTTAGTTCATCTGTAGTCGAGAATTCCAAGATGTTCCTATATAATCTTGTGGTTCCTACTCGATAATGGTACCAGTATATTTTACAACCTGCTCATCATCCAAGGCCACATGGACCACCATGTGTTAAGATGTCTGATTTTATCCCATAAATTACAACGTTTCCTATGCCATTGAGAGACCATGAACCTTGCAAAGTATATTCCTTATCTCCATTGTAAGATTTATTGGTTGAGCACTCAAGGGTTGGTGTGTTCAGGGTTTCTTGGTAATCAGAGAACCTGTGAATAGGTCTACCAATTCTATGATACCTTCTATGACTTCCTGTCCTATAAAATTTTCCTTTTGATTCTACAATATGTTTGACATATTGAAGGGTGATTTCTATTGTTATCTGGATTTGTGATAAATGGTGAACAAGAACACCTGTTTAACTAGGTTATATGCCAAACAACAGACAAATAATGCTAGAGTGACAAGCATGGGAAATTAACAATTTACTATACTAACATAAAGTTTAAAAAGGTACACTTATGGACAGAGGTAAAAAAATTATGGTTATTAAGTTACAGGTTGTTGCCAACAAGGCATGCCAACTCCAAGAGGCTTCAAGGTGCCTAATTTAAGGCATCTTGAGGATGTGTTTTGTGGCATTGGGTACCAAGGATATACATGGTCTCCATCATCTCGGCTATAGCTTGCTATCACGATTAGTCCCAAGACACCAGCAACAAATACAAATTCATTTAGCATTGAACCTCATAGCCTACTATGGGTTTTTGCAGTCGAAAATTAGGTTGAAAGCAGTTGAAAGTCATAATTTCCCAAAAAAATACGATACAGAAGTATTATATATGCACAAGCTTTGATAGTATTTGCATCAAGGCATAAAATTATGTCGTATCTCTGGTTTCGAGCAACTACATGAACTCGGTCGATACACTTGGATACAGGTGTTATTCCCTCTCATCTTGATATTATGGGAAAACTTGATCATCACATTAACATGATAGGGTGCAGAACATCAACAACTATGAAGTAAATACTATCTCTATGCAAACTTCTGATATCTCTAGATGCATTGGCTTGCCCTCAATGACCAACACTAGTTCACAAATTTCATAGTTGATTCATAGGGGATTAACAAATATATAATGGAAAGGTATGTACACATTTATTGAAATGATAAATAAATTCATATAGAAACAATACTTAACCATGCAATAAGATATGGCTACAGCCAGGGATGAAGTGAAGCTAGTATATGTATTTATATAAGCAACACAATTATGTATGTGGGATATGTATGTATATAAGCCACATAATCCTATATGATTGAGGCTAATCAATTCATTTTGATGCAATGCCTGGTTTAGACAATAAAGTGTAGGAAGCTACCATCTGCTAAATGTGCAGGCTGCCATCTTGCAAGTGTCGAGAAGGTTGGGCATGAAGTGGTGGGAATGAAGGCAAGCGATGGTTGTGAAGTGGTGTAATTGAAGGAAATGATGAGAAGGGTGGTGACGGTGGAAGGAAAGGATACATCACTAGGAAAAAATGAGAAATTAATGACTAAAATTTGGCTATAAATTACTATTTTTGAGTCGACGACTAATAGTGGCTAATTTCCACTATCTTATAGCTTGACTAACTTAGCTGTATTTCAATTAGTCATTAATATATTGACTTATTATTCATTGATTTAGTCATTGATAGTCAATGATTTGGTAATTGATTTAGTCACAGATTTAGTCACGAATTTAGTCTCGTATCTAATCACTAATTGCAGCTATGAATGACCAAATATACAACTAAATAAACTACTAAATGATAAAATATTAATGACTAAGATAAATATGACTAAACATTAGTCCCACTATAGGATACAAGAAATTAGCTACTAATAGTCGTATATATGCGAATTTAGTTGCTTTTGTAGTCACAAATTTATGATAGGGTATGGAGGAATTGAACCACCAACCTCCTACCTATAATTAGGCAGGTGCTCTACCATTGAGCTAGCACCCTTTAAGAATTTGTTATTGCTTGGTAATGATGATATTCAAACAAATTTTGGATCATTCAAGCATACAAAGTAATGATTATCAAGTTACTATAGATCCATAACAGCTTACCCTGTACTAATCCTTCAAGTCATTTTTGCACTTAATAAATTCCTTTGAAAAACTTGAAGGACTATTACAAGGTAAGCCATTATGTATCTATAGTAACTTGATAATCATTATTTTGTATATTAATTCATCACATTCTACAAAAACAAATATTTTCAATGATAACCAATCCAAGCATTAGTGTGTTCGACGGTCCAATCTTCCCCTTGAGTAAACCATTTAATTGCATTGTTATGGCTACTCTCCATGCAATGATCAAGTGTTTAAAATTCCACTTTTTCCCCAACAATGTATTTCAACCAAAATCCAACATATACAAAAATTATATAAGAATACTCACGGAAAATATTGGCATGCTTTGTTATTTGAGTGCCACTCTAAGTAAGATTTCTTAAAATCAAATGATACTAATAGAACTATTATCAAATACAACATATATAACAATTAAATGTACAAGAAATACTTCAGAGAATACATGGGGAAGATATTGGAATTCTTGTACTATTTCAATGCCACTATAAGCAAGATTTCTTGCAATTAAAGGATATGAATACGATTAATTTCATCTCACAACCAAAAACATTTTCATAAGATCATAACCATTATTGTTATGAAGTTTTTGTGGGGAATGATTTTCAAATATAAAGGAATTGATGTCACAATTATCTATAGGAACAAAGGTAACTACATCCAAGGTCAAGAGATTCCATGCCCAAAAATGTCTTGAATTAACCCCACAACCATTTCCCACCCAAAGTTATGTTGGCAAAGTAAATGCACCATTCACAAGGAAAGCACATGATTGTATTGTATGCCTAAAACATTTTGCAATAATGTGTTGGTTGGTTGAAGCATTTCTTCAAACACTTTGACTGGTTGCATGGGAGGCTACATTCTTAATAAATATAGACAAATTTTCTTCCTCCTTTATATTACTTTCTTGCTGGGTTGTATTGTAGGCATTATGCCCTACGATTTCTCCCAGTTAAATCAATTTCTTAATGGTTAACTTGCAGAAATTATGGCAATTATTTTACCCCATGAAAATATCTTTCTCGTACAAGAAAACACACGGTCATTAATTCCCAAGAACAAAACTTATGAATGAATTTCTTCGAGCAAGAAAAGCCATGAACTTGGCATATTCCTGGCCTAATATGAACCCAAAACATGTTATGAAACAGTTTTCCAAAGTAATGCAACAACGAATATCATATTTTTTGTACAAATCAAATCAAATTTTCAAAGTGATACAAAAAACACTTATTATGTTCCATTACCGGTTTACTAATGCGAAAGTAAAATCAATTATCTCATATTTTACTAATTGAAATGCTAATATAAGGCAGAAAAATCCCAATTCTTCTACAGAACCAAAATGCTAATTGGAACTAATAACAATCACCTTATTCCTCTTCAAAATCAAAATGCCCAAATGGAATCAACAACTAGTTCAAGGGACTTGGAATTTTATAACAATTCAAATAGATTTTACGAAACATTCAAGAATTCATTGAATACTTACAATATAGGTGCCAAATGAAATGATCAAATATCTTCCTAAACAAAAATGTCAAAACAATTAATAAGCAGAGTTGTACAAAGGCTTGATCACACCATTTCCAACACATCATTTTTTATTCAAGCACATAGTTGGATAACATTCCATGCATATCCCTTGATTTGGATTAGCCCATGCAGAAAATAAACAAACAACACAACTAGTATATACTATGTCTGTGTAATTCAAACAAGGTTGGCCATAATGATAACCATATCGAATTAAATTCATAGCAAAAAAAGATTCTAGGACAAGGAATACACTTATCTAAACTGATGTTACAGGGAGCTAATTTCAACAGTCTTCTAGCTACTTAATATTGCACATATGGTAGGATAGGTTGGAAATGGCTCGTGTTCAATTGACAAACACAGTTGAGAGGATGAACCATTGGGAAGATTGTGACCGTTGGGAGGTAAAATTCTAAGTGGGTGATAAGGTCTTACTTAAGTTGGGGAGAAACAGTTCATTGGCATGACTTGCACTTTGTTACGACATTTCAACCCTAGAAAATAATAATTTGCTTAAAATAACATTTCAATCTAGGAAAATGATTGGAACTCCCTTCAAATTTTCTTTTTATGTTCTTATATCTATTATTTTTGGTTGCTATTATGTAATGAATTGGAAAGGATCTATCATACTCCACAGGGTAGAGAAAGAACTATTGTAGGAAAACTCCTGGCCCAACCCTATTAGATTTAGTGATGGGATGGGAAGGGAACAACCCCATTATAAAAGCTCATTTGAATTAGCATTGAATTGTACCATGGTTATACCGGTTAAGCTTCAACCAAGTTTTTGATCAATTCCAATACCTGTTAACTTTAAAAAAACAATCTCTTCGAACAAGTCCAGCATCTCTGGACAATCCCAAGACATGAAAAAACTATTTTCTAACCATCCTAGTGACATATTGATATACTAAACCCTAACAAAATATTTTTCTAACCTACCTAGAATCAAATGCTAACATTTATGTATTGAGGGCTTGCAAGCTAAGACTACAAAATCACTGAACAGTTAGAAATTTTCAAGGGACCTTGATCCGAAATGGATCCACAACAAAGATGAATGGTTCAGAAATTGCTCAAAACACACAAGAAGTCAATAATAAAAGAGGGTTGAAAGGGAAAAAAACAATGCAATAATTAAAAATTAAATACAAGAAAAGAAGGAAAAAAACTGAGGAATTGGAAATGAAAGGACAAGGATGCTTGGCCTTTTCATTACCCCAGCTCTACCTATATATTTTTGGAAATCAAATCAAAAAGGGTCTTTTAGTCAAGAGGAGAAGATGTAGAAAAGTAGTCTTCCTATGAAATTTCTAAATGGCCCATAGGGACATGAGCCTGTATTATAACCCTTCAATTGTCAAAAACAAATACTGAGCAACCCTTCAAAGATGGTTTTCCTGTTTGGGTTCTAGGGTATAATATCTGTGTTAATTTAATTGTTGTGTTTATTGTTTTGGATTTCATTTTTTGTATGAGATCTTAGTTGAGAGCCAAACCCATCATCTGCTCATTACATGAAATGTGAAAAATTTTACACGGTGAAATGAACTCAATACTCTCTATGTTAATCCAATAGCAGTCTTTGATCAATGAACAGTTTTATCCATTGCTCTAATATCAACTCAAGTCTCAAATTGTATTCTAGCAATTTGTGATCTCCATAATGAGAGTTGAGCATTGAAATGTAGATTTTAAAGTAGGGTTCCTGTCAGGTAAAATTATATCATGTGGGGTTCTTTAACTCCCTCAAGCAGGATTTTAGGAACCTTAGGAAAACTGGGGGATTTATTTAGACTCAATGATGTCAGGTTTGCTACCAAAACCTCTAATGTGATGCAGATGATTCTTTGAATAGTAACTGCAGAAGGTTTCCAGACTATAAATATCTATGTTCCATTGGAGACAAAGGGGTTATCATTAAGAAAGGTGACTTCCTTATCCTATCCATCATCCAACCCAAGGAAACTATTGATATGAAATAGAAATCAGAGAATTATGGTAGTGAGTGGGCTAAGCTAGTGAGGAACATGATCTGAATGTCATCACCTTCAGATGGCATGTCAATCTTTGGAAATTTCGTAAATTTCCAAGGGGGGGAAACTTTCTTGGAGTAGAGCTCCTCTCTACATAGATACCAAAAGGAATATTAAGATATCTTGGCTATGTACTTTTCTCCAGGTAAGCTATCTTTTTCACCCTTTCAAACCCTTGTTTCATTCATTACTGCAACAAATTCTTATATCTTTAATGAATATGAAATTTTATTCTCGAACTCTTCCCCTCAAACTCAAAATGTAAAAGTAGTAGAATATACGGGAGGAATTGAGTTTGAAATGGACAAATTTAGGGAAACCTCCCCTTTAAAAGATAGAAACAAAGAATGTAGAAGGAAGAGAGCTGGAACAATCAAACCAAAGAAAGAAAGAATGAAAGTTGTTATAGAATATGATGACATTATTGATAAAAACATTTGATATGCTGAAACAACCGTCATAGGGAATTTCTTGGCCAAGATGATAGGGGAATATCCTCAAACAATGGATTGATAAATACTGGAAGAATAAGATACATTGTGAAAGGAATTTGGTTCTCAGAAAATTAACTTCTCACATAAAACTATTAGGAGACAAGAATTGATCCCATTAAAGAAAATGCTAACCTAGCCACAATTTGGGTTAAATTACTGCACCTTCCCTTGAAGTTATGGAATGATGTATTTGGGGTGATTGACAATAATATGATTAAGCTTATCGATTTGAATGAAAAAACTAGAAGTATGGACTGCTCCTCAACTGCGATTGCAAAGATATGTGTAGAAATACCTAGGACATAGTATTCCAGAGAGTGTAGACATTGTAGCAGGTAGTATGGAGTTCCAGCAAATCATAGATTATAAAAACACCCCCTTCAAATGCAGTGTGTGTATACTCTAGAGCATGTGGACACATGAAGAATGTTCTCCCTAACAGGGGATAAGAATACGTTAAATGACAAACATTTGATGCTCAAGCCACTCTAGATATGGATGTAAAACATTTGATGCTCAAGCCACTCTAGGTATGGACATCAAACATTAAGAAGTTTTGGAGAGCATCCCCTTCAGTCACAAATCCCTGGTGCATCCAACAAAAAATAGTTCCCTTGTTCTCTTTTGAAATATGCCAGAGAGAAGGCTGGTGGTGTAGAAAGGAGAATATGCAATGAAATATACAGGGTTGTAAAGGAAATACATTTTCAATTAACAAAAGATATCAAGATTTTCCAACTTGAGCTCGTGATTATGCCACAAAAAAAAGGTGAAGGGGGTAACGGAGGACACTCATCCCTATCCATATACCTGTCAGGTTTCTAAATATTCAAGGATAGCATAATTAACTGGATACAGGATAGAAATGGTAGACCCCAATCTTCATGACATGGAGTTGGAACCCATTCCTTTGGAGTTTATGTATTAAAGATTAATAGAGTAGAGATTTTCTAGGACCACCCATAGTTGAGGTATATCAAGGGAAGGGAAATGCTATAGCCTCTCCTTCAATAGAATTCACAGTGCACCTCTTCATCAAATAAGGAGTATTACACTATCTCTAACCCAATGAAAAAAAACAGGTGCCACATCAAACCTAGAAAGATGAATAAGGTAAGAAATGCATTAAAAGTAGGACGATGTGGGTTAAAAGATGACTCTGGAATATCTAGATTCCATACAAAAGAGTCAGGGATGAAAATCTCATATACCATTAGCAAAGGAAGAGACCGAGCTAAAAGGTTGATAACTTGAAAGGGGAAAGTAAAAATATATGAAAGAGGCCCTTTGAGAAGAAATGGCCTCTTAAAAGTAGAATACATGATCTAGCTATCAAACAACAAAAGAGGTTTAGGGATGTCTCTGAAATAAATGTTCTAAGAGAATGGTTTAGAAATATGAACTGTATGTGCCTTCTATTCAGGAGGCAATGTTAAATAGTCTGGATGTTGTAGGTCCACTTCAAGCCAAACTTCAGGGTTGTGAGTTTGTTGCAAGTAATGCTTAAGGGGAAATATGTAGGACTCACAATAGGCCTGGAAGCAGAAATTCATACCATACTCCCCTAATTCCTCGTCGAATTCTTCAGTTACTAAAAATTTGGATCTTTTAGATTTGGGAATGATCTCTACATCCTGTCAAAACTCAAACAATTCAATTTATATGGAACATCTCAACTAAATCACATAGGTGAAGTGCTGATATGAGGATGAGCAAATAAAAATGACTAGAAGGGAATGCAAGTTGAATAATATCTTGTCATAACCCAACCTCATCAGTTGGTTTCCTTTTTTAAGATTTCATGTCCAGGAAATTTTTCAAAACCTGTAAAAATACCTAGGAGAAAGGATCATGTCAAAATGAAACTTCCATATTGAATTTATTAGAAAAAATTTAAACTTTAAGAGAATGTGTAAACGAGTAATCTCTACATGTTCCAAGTTACTTGAATTTATTACAACACAATGAAACTAGTTTTTTATAGAACCATCCTTACTATATTGGATTTCTGCCTCTTCCTGAAAATAATGTTGATTCCTATATATCCATACTTCCATTTTATCAAAATTCATAACTAAAAAAAATTGAGAAAAGATAGCAGGATTTCATCCAGGGCTTATGGGGTTAAACAAATTATTCCCAAAGAAGAGAAAAGTAAAGCTCTAAAAGAGTAGGAAAGGCAGAGAAGACCAACCGAAATTATCATATAAGGCATAAAGGAGGGGTGGAGGTTAAGATCCTCTGGAGATCGGGAGAATCTTTCTCAAAGAAGCGATGAATGGCCATGCTTGTTCATATCAGCAATAGGGATGGGGAAAAAGGCCTAAACAAGCCAACAAAGACTACCCTCTAAATATCATATTATAGAGTATCCAAGACAGAAATAAAATTCCCAGGGAAGGGGACAAGAGAAGGGATTGATGTAGTTTATTGATTAGGACTTAATACCTATATGATAGTGAGAAAGACAAAAAATGGGAAAATGTCAAAGAGGAAACAATGAAAATGAGTTATACCTTGGAATGATAAGGCCAAAGTGGATGAAATCAGAAGCACAATAAGGAATTAGGATAGTGCATCCCCAGTGACACAACGAAAGCTCAAACTAGTGATGCATAATTGTCACAGATACTTATTGAGAAGATGTAAAGGATTAGGAGAAATAGCTGAAGGGTAGTATGTATTTATTAGTTATCCTAGTTGAGATACATGAACCTGGCATGTATAATCCACAATTTCCTAGGTTATAAGAAGTGGTCACTATGGAGCTAGGTGTCAAAAAGTCACAAAGGAATTGCATGTTTGTTAAAGGATATATGAGAAAACAACATCTTCATGGAAAAGACAGATGCCTACAAAAAATACATGTGACCAAATCTGTTTGTTGGTAGCAGTGCACATGCTTCATATGACTGGTTAAGTGTAGTGGATTACATCATGTGCATGGCTAGCAAGCTAAATCAACTCCAAAAATTTAATCTTGACAAATTCCAACAAGATGTTTGACCATGGGCCAATATGATGTAGAACTCAACCAAAGGAAATATCATTTCCAGATGAGATAGAATATGAATAAGATAAAAGGATACTTTTAGTTCTCCACGTGTCTATTATGCAGAACCCATAATCCGAGAGAAGCCAATAATCAGCATCAATCTGTCATGCACATATGTGGTCTCTGATTCAGTAACTTATTTTCATCATTTAGTACATAATAAAAAATTTCATGCAATTACTCACATTAGCATCTGATGGAACTATTCTCATAGTTCCACCAACAGAATCCTGTGGGCTAGTTAATTTTGTACAGGTTTGGCAAGTTTCATGGCCTTGGAATTCCATCTCAACTGAAGTTGCACCTTCTTGAACACTAGGTATAGGTACCCCTTCTGCAGGAGAATTCCCTGAAGGAACAAGTTCTGTTTCCAGATCAACTGGATTCATCTCTTCAATATTCTCCTCAAATTGGATAAATGCATTTATATACAAAAAATATGAATTAGAAATAAGCCTTCAACATAAAAGGATACCTGATATAATCTTCATGACTATAAAATTTCTCTCATATTGATATCCAAAGCAGATATGGATTCCTGGTTGAAATTCGCTAATGCTCTGATTATGCTGAATGCCGCAATCTTTTGTGATTTAATTATAATAACTTGCCAGAAAGATATAAGTAGAATGTTGTCCTCTCATTTTAAATTAACATATAAGATTCTTGCTAGGTACAAGAATGACTACAATTAAGTAATTGTATTGAAATAATGGTTTTTCCCATTTTAGCTAACTATTGCTACCCTCTTAGTTAGGTTAATAACAATGCTTATATTATAATATATTGGTGATTATTCACATATTATGAAGCATATGAGATGAAAGTGTGTCATTTTCTATAATATTTGCATTTTATGAAACATTCTTTTTACATATAACCAAAAGACACAAAGGCCTATTATGTAAACAAGGTGTGACTCACTGAAAAATAATGATTTCTAGTCATGTTTAAAAATACAAAATCAATGGAATATCAAAATTTGTGTCATGAGCAGTTGAGGTCTCTAAAGTGGGAAACTTTTGGTTCAAAGTACAATGCTGCAAAACCTGCTTGACATCCTTTAATGCACACCCGTTAACAAGCTTGTATCAATAATGTTCCCTTGCAATGCAACAGAAATAAGTCTTTCAAAAATAAATCAAAGGACATAAAATGTGCTTCTCAATATACAGAAATCACAAGGAAAACCACACAACCTGATGTTCCATAATTTAATTATCACTTGTTAAACACATCAAGAAATTGATTATATTTTGACAATGGAAAAATAAATATTCATAGATGTTCTCGGTTATAGGTTGGAAAGGCCATAATATAAGTATAAACCATAATCACTTTCCTTTTCTATAAAGGTACTAATATCCTCTATAAAGAAGCATATGTCACTCATTCACGTTAGTTTACTTGAACAACACTGATTCTAAAGCATTGTCTTCATGCATGTAAAAAAAATCTTACTGTATGAACGTGCCTTGTTTGGCGTTTCTATGCAAGACTAGTATACCATTTCAAATGACCGCATAAAAATATTGCAAGTGATGGAATGGGGAGAAGAAACCCCAGCACATTTCCAAAAAAACAGTAATTTTGCGAAAACACCTCCATACCTTACAAGATAAACATCAATTGGCCCCATAGTACTTCGTAAAATAATCTGGTAACATCTTTGTGGGTATTCTACTGCCTACAGGTAATATTAGCATCACATAACCTACAAAGAAACTAGCTTCAAATAGAATGATCGTAAGGAATGATCAAGTGGGTTTGGAGGAGAAGGAATAATAAAAAGAACCAACAATGCAAAACACAATCAAAATGTAGAAACATTTCAAAAAGAGCATGAGAAGATAATATCACACAGCTTAAGTTTCATTGGAAAAGAAATAATAGCCAATGAAGTGAAAAGAACATATGAAAGCCATTAAAATCAGCTTAGTAAGATGTGTAAGCCAAAGCAACCAACGGGAAAAGTGAGAAACAAACAGATTTAGTTCAATAAATTATGCAAAAAGAAAATATTAATACAATCAAAAATCAACCAGTATACAAGTATATTGTGAAGACCCAAAGTGCAAGTTTGTAACTTCAAGCAAGAGGTAGTAGTAGACATGGAAAAAGATAACCGCAAAGCTTTCAGAAGCAGTTGCAAGTGAAAAAAAAAATTACATGAAACAACATATCATGGGAACAATGGCTGTCACATGCAAATCATAGTCCTAAATTGTGCCCATAACTGCCTCGCATCCACAAAAATGGTCAAAATTGAATGTCGAGGCTGCTAGAAGATGAAACACACCCAATAATGTTTAAAACAATACCCATATTGGCTTAATTATTGTTGTAATTTGATGTTATAGGGCCTAGTTCTTCCTAGATATGAGGTACAGGGGTTGTTCATTGCCTTTCATTGTCCACAGGTGGCATGGATTGCCCAGAATTCATTTTACAACTAAGAAAAAGACAAAATCATACTTTAGACTTGCCCAAAAAACTCAAGAACCAACCCATAAGCAGGGAGGCTTCCATGATGCTTAATTGTCTCCTACAGTCAAAATCCATATTCAAGATGATTATCTAGAGTTTGGGAACATTTTCCTTTTAAGTAGGGAGGAAATGACAAGAGCATGATGATATTTTTGTAGAAGTTGTATGTTACTAGTATTTAGTCATATGTTGACATTAGCATTTAGTTTTAGGCTACGTTAGTGGTCAATGTATTAGTGTTATTTCGTTAGTACTTTTGTCAATTTGTTAATTGTTCTTTAGTTGCATAAGAGCCACATGTTCTATTAACGCAAGTCTATGTTAGTGCTTAGACATATTAGTGGTCAATGTATTTTGGAATTTTCATTCTTAGTACTTTATGCTAATTTGTTGAAATTATTCTTTAGTTACTAATCACTAATCCTAATGTACAATCAGTGTCTCAATCTTAATACAAAACATCATATTTACTCTCAATTTTCTTTATGTGTACAGTGTTCATGCACTATTAGAAGATTGGTCTTTTCATCTTGCTTATCATCTTGCTTATTCTCATACATATCAACAATTGTTAGGAATATGGTGATGTAGCTCTAGCATGTGCAAGGATATCTGAGAAAAGTGAAATCCCCTAGAGGAAAGAAGGCAGAGCATACTTATGTAGGTAGGAAGAATAACAGAAAACAATGTTGGGGATGAATTTGAAATCTAAAGAGAGAGTTGATAGGCAAGTTGAAGAGAGTTCACAGAGTGATTTAATCTAAGGATAAAGGTGATAGGAAAGTTGAAGAGAGTTCACAGAGTGATTTGATAGGGGATTCATCCATGAAAGTGGAACATAATGTTCAAGATGTGGATTTTCTAGTGAATTCAATGACGATACTCAATAGAAATTTCCCATAGGAATTAAAGGTTTGATCAGTCTTTCCTAGGTGAAGAAGACAAACAGTGAAGAGAAAAAAAGGACCAAAATAGGTGAGTATACCTCCAGAATCAAAATTAAAAATGATTTAGAACTCGTTGAACATAATAAGGTGGAAAAAGAGCATTGCGTGAACTATTCAAGGAAACACTCTACCCCAACAAGGAAAAGAAATTAAAGAAGGTATTCAATCCCCGCTAGAAGGAATGGAAAAATGGATCTTAGATCCAACAAAAAGGTTGCGTATATGAAATCCCAACCTAAGAATTGTATGAAATTTTATAAGTCAATCAACCCAAATAGGGTGAACCATTTTCTCTTCAAGAAGCGGTAGTCTTAAGAACAGTTATATGGTAGGTAGTTGGTATAAAACAATTATCCAACTATTCATGGAGCAGTTTCTTGTATCAAAATTAATCATACTATAAACATACAAGGGTAACATGTACATAATTTCAAATTTTTGCAACGAATAGAAACGTTGTAGTTAAACAAAAGGAAAACTTTTGTTGAAAAAGAGTTGTATTCCCACCCATATGTTCTCAGTTTATTTATCTTGGAGATACCCATAGCTATAGGGTAGGAATAGCAATGCATGACAAATTCATAGATAGAGTTTTAAGTTATTCAGCATTGGGGATTTGTGGCCTTGATTACTTCACTACTTTGACTAGGTTGGTTGGTGGAATCAATACACAAGTAAGTGCATCCTCTGCAATCCCAAACTATATGGGAGTAGACTAACTCCAAAAAGTTGTCCATGCATTCTCAATGATTGACTATGTTTGATGGTCTAAGATTCATATATTCTCACATAGTCTGGTTCAGCCAATGTTTACCATGGTCCATGACAGAATTGATGTGCAATCTCGTGGATTTTTCATGTCTATGGACAAGCAAATCCACATATACACTTCAAGAATCAGCATTTGATAAATAAATACCTTAGATAACTTATCCCATTCAATTATTTCTAGTGGCATGGTTATATGCCTAGATTAATGTTTTTAAGAACTTATTCAAAACATAGCATCTATTGTATATTGGTCTAATGTACACATTTTCATGTCAGTTTCTAATTACTTGCAATATTTCCATACTTATTCATCACAACCAAATAGGGTCCTTACAGAACGGTCTTACTAACACCCTCTGTGCATATGAAAATTGTATAGTTTCATCTTGGTCCAATGTGGATCCTATGAACTTCCAATTTTTTTATCAGGAAGACAAAAAGGTGATAGAAAAGAACAACGACAGAAATAAAAACCAAGCATAAAATAACAGAAACTGAAAATTACAATAAGTCTCTCTGCCACCATTCAAGTGGGCTATAGCATATATGTTGCAGGTATTACAATGTTATCTTCAATGGAAAGTGTTAACACCATATCTGTCATGTAAAGGCAGTAGGTTCTAGCTTCTATTGAGATGCATTATTTGCAATGACAAGATTTAGTTCCATAAGAAAATGTTAAATGAATTGATACGATCGATGGACTAGTTTATGCTACAAGGGATTTTGTTGAGGCTGAGGTTGTTGGAATAGGTGGGCAGAAACTATGGAGTAAGGAATGCAGAGATATCTGATAGGTAAGCATCATGATTATTGCATCAGATTGCGTTTTCTAGTGGACTGTACTGAAGGAGGAAAAAAGTGCAGTTAATTTCTTAAACAGCAAGGTAACCCAATAGTTGAAACTAAGAAAACAACATCCATTAGGTGTTAAGGAGTGTCAGTCAATGGTCGGTAACAAGTCAGATTAAAGAGACCATTATTCATGCAGTTTACTATTCACTTATTGAAAAGGCACAGAATTTCATATAATAGAGAGTTGTTCTTTTTACCCGATCTTCAAGGATATGATACTATTTAGAACTGTGTTTTGCAATCATTATATGATCCTATCATTCAATCGCATAATGAAAAACATTTATTTACGGTTATTGTGGTTATACCACTTTCACCTGGTTTGTAGGGAGGCGTAGATGATGCATGTGATGCATCTGTTAGGGCCATAATACATTGGCAGTATCAGGAAATATGTAGAGAAAATCATTTTTTATTTGAAAATATTCAACATATATTGGGTGCCAAATTGTGCAACTATGTTTCCTTTTATGGACTTGGTTGTTATGGCAGACTTTGTGAAGGTGGTCAATTTACCACCAGCTAGAGTTTTGTGTACAACAAAGCAATGATAGTTGATGACCATGATGTATTCATTGGATCAGCTAACATGAATGATAGAAGTTTGCTGAGAACTAGAGAGTCTAACAATTATTCATATTTTAAACAACAGATGCTTGGTTTGAACTAACTCGTTTCCTTACAAATTTTCATACAAAGGGATATTACCACATATATTTTTGAATCTCTTTAATACTGGCAGAATTTTCAATTTATTACATTTAGCATATTAGATATTCCCATCGAAATTTTACTTACAATTATGGTCCAGTCCTCTACTAGTTTATAACCAATTTAAATTTCACTGCCATATTGATTCACCGTTTATGAAGGATAACCATAGATAAGCTAAGTGGAATTTAACAGATTTGTCATAAGCAAGGATGGTTTGATATTGCTTTAGACAATGAACTAGAAATCACTGTGGGTGGCAGGGAAGGAAATTAGGAAAAGTACAAGAAAGGCAAAAAAGACACGGAATTTCAGTATAGAGAATGGAAAAATGGGCAAGCATAAACCATGGAAAATAAACTGGGGTGCTGACTTTTATTAATTTCCTGATTGTCCTGTATGCACATTTGTATATAATGTTAAAAACCAAGCTATAATAAGAATTCAAAAGCACAGTACAATGATATTGAGAATCCAAAAGTAGACGTGGTTTAGTATTTTCAGTCCACCCTAAAATTTTTCCCTAGGGTTTTAAATTTTATCCACAAACCCTAGAGGGTCTCCTCTTATGAGGAAGTGCATTGGAATAAATGAAACCATCATAATTGGTGAATTAGAGGGTGTGTGGTTTTTCTGTCTTATCCTCCAACTTTGCCCTAGTCCAATTGTTCTCTTTCCCTTGAGGGCACACATTTTGGAGTAGCTTCCTTGGGAAGCATGGCATTGCCTTGGGATACATGAAATTACCTCAAAAAGCATGATATTGTTTGTAATTTGTGTAGCATGTAGCATATTAACAACACATAACATGCAACATATTAACAACACATAAGAGGGCACGTTCTATGCTAGCCCTGAGCTCTACTTCATGCGCTAAATGTTAGGATATTTAGACACTTAGGAGTTAGTTAAGATCAAATTGTGTATCATTTGTATTAGTAGATCTTTATTGTTTTAGTCTTGGAATGTTGTCTTCCCTGGTTGCATATGCTCTTTGTCGTGCACCTTGCGCGAGCGCGAAAAATCAGAAAAAGAAAGGGAAAGTTTTTTTCTTGTCTTCTCGACTACGTATGCTCTTTGCCGTGCACCCTATGCGACTGTGGTGAATCAAAAACAGCGAGAAAACTTAAAAACATAGACTTTCTAAGAAAGCTAACCAAGATCTAACCCCATTGCGTGGAAAAGTTTTTTTTGGTTTTTGTTTTTAGGTTTTTTTGTGATTTGCAGGAAAAAAAGGCAAGCACAAAGACCAAGAGAGAAGAGTAAAAACAAAACCTTCCTCTTTCCCTTCTTTTACGTACCTTTTAAACTTAGCTCACTTGGTTCAAAGTTGTTTTATTCCTTAATAGGTCTTGAGTTCAAGTCTTATTAAGTTACTTTTTAGTGCATACAATTTATATTTTCAAGTTACTTTATTGTAAAAGTGCATCTCACTTAAATAAATTAAAATAAAAAGTGAGTCACTTAAGTCTTTTAATTTATTGCCACACTATTTAAAAGTAACATTATTGTAAAAGTGAACATCAGTTATTTTACAAAAGTGATTCACTTAAAAGCAACTTTCTTGTAAGTGATTGTCAAAGGTTCATCTTGGGAAGAAGGGGGTTCTTTCTTTTAGTTGGCCAAGTTAATATCTACAACATCACTATTGGTGGCATCTTCAACATTTTCTTTGATCAAGCATAACTTCATCATCCAGAATCAGTTTTCAGTGTCGTTTTTTTGAAACAACCTAATTTTTTGAGCTCTTTGCATCCAAACAATTAGTTTATGTTCTTTCAGCCATTATTTTACAGTATGGCCTCCCCTTGTGATATTATACTTACTAGTTCTAACTATTTCTCATGGAAATATTGTATGGAGGATGTTCTACGAACTAGGGGACTTTTCAGAATTACCTTAGGGAAAGAAGCAGATTCCACTGATGATGATAAGAAAATAAAATGGGAAAATAGATGTGATGAAGCTCGTATATTGATTGGGATGTCAATCTCTACTGATTTGCGATTCCACATATTAGGAATTGATGACCTGATAAAGCTTGGGAAAAGTTGGAATCTGTGTTTGGTAAACACAATGAAATTCGAGGTCATCAACTTGAGAATGAGTTGATTTGTTTGAATCCAAGTTATTTTTCATGCATTCAAGATTATTTATCTAAGTATAAAACTCTTATACTCTTATGTGAAAAATGTAAGATTAAGAAAGAAGACAAACAATGTATTTATCATATTCTTTCCAAACTTGGACCTGCATATTCTGTTTTTGTATCTACATTTTACTCCATGAAAGAATCTTTGACTGCAGCTAACTATCAAGAGCCTAGTCTTGAGTCCTTTTGTGATTCCTTAATTAGAGAGCAAGATAAGCTCATTCATCTTGGAATAATTAACAATGTAGATACATCTAGGAAAGACTTATTGTCCTAACAGAAAGAAAAGTCGAAGCCTCCCAAGAAACAAAATTTTCACAATAATAAGCCAAACAAGGGTCCAAAACCCTCTCACTCAACTCCTTCTTTAAAAAATGACAAAGGATCCAATCCAAAAGGAAAGAGGACTGAGCATCATTGCAATTTTTGTGGCAAAGATAATCATGATGAATCTAAGTTTTTTAAGAAGATGGAAACCTTGGAAGCAACAATGAAGAAGCACCACATCAGCCTAGATTCGTCTTCAGAATCTACCTCTCATGGGCATGCACTTTGTGCTTCTGGTTACTCTTATACTGCATCTTCTTCTTCTTCTTCAAATGAATGGCTCATTGATTCTGGAGCATCTTATCATATGGATAAGGATCAATCCATATTTTCTACTATGCATGAATGTAACACCAAACAAATATTTGTTGGTGATGATAGATCTCTAAGTGTTGTAGGATCTGGAACAGTTCCAGTAGAAAATTGTCATTTCAGTGATGTACTATGTGTTCCAAAAATTTCCTGCAATTTGTTATCAGTCTATCAAATTGCTCATTCGAGTGAAGGTAAAACTGTGATGTTTACACCTCACCAAGTTGTAATAAAGGATTTTGAAAATCCTCAAAATTTCCTTGCTATTGGAACTATTGATGATATTACCAGGTTGTACAAATTTAACAACTTTGGGTCATCACCTTTTCCTTCAGTTTTTGTTGCTCATAGTGATAACTTGAGAAAACTTTGGCATGAGTGATTTGGTCACTTAAATTATTGCTCATTGCGACAACTATGTAAAGACAATATGGTGACTGGTCTTCCGATGGTATCTTGCAAGGATGGTGTTTGTTCCGATTGTGTACTCAGAAAACATCTTCGGGACAGTTTTGACAAACATGCCTCTTGGCACGTCTCGATTCCCTTTGAGCTTGTGCATAGTGACTTTTTTGGTCCTCTTCCATCTGCTTCCTTTTATGGTTTCATATATTTCTTAAATTTCATTGATGACTACTCCAGACGCACTTGGGTTTACTTCCTAAAACTTAAGAGCGAAGTATTTAACATGTTCTTGGCCTACAAGGCCCTTGTTGAAAAACAATCTGTTGAAAAACAATCTGGTCATCAAATTATTAAGTTAAGATCTGACAATGGAGGATAATATGTTCACAAAAGGTTCACTACTTTCTACACTAAACAAGGAATCCAACAACAACCAACACACTGTTCCATATACACCACAACAAAATGGTGTAGCTGAACGGAAGAACCGTACTTTAAAAGAAATGACTAATTGTATGATCCAATCTAAGGGACTAAGTATTCAATATTGGGCTGAGGCCATAAATTGTGCAAATTACATAGTTAATTGCACATCCACTAAAGTTTTACAAGGTTTAACACTGAAAGAAACATGGAGTAAAATTAAACCAGATGTAAGTCACTTCCATGTGTTTGGTAGTGAAGCATGGGATCACATTCTAGACGAAAAATGGAAAGCATTGCAGCCTAAAAGTGAAAAGTGCATATTTGTTGGATATTCTAAATATGTAAAAGGTTATAGACTTCTTTAGCCACATTCTCATGATATAATCATTAGAAGAGATGTTAAATTTGATGAAAATATCTTGGCCTCTGAGCCTAACTTGGTGGGTGTGCCATCTTTGGCCTGTGAGCCTGATTTGGAGATTGTGCCTTCTTCTACTTCCAAATTCCTTGATAGGTTTCCAAATCCAGTTCCTGATGATGACATTGAGGATGAAAATCCACCTCCGCCTACTCATGTTCCTCCAGTTGCACCATCACCAATGCTTCCTCGATGGGTTCGTTCAACATGTGAAGTAGCTGATGATCTTGTTAGTGATCCTAGAGATCAACATCGAAAACGCTCTCTATTTTAGTGAGCCTCTTCTCTTATTTCAGTGAGCCTCTTCTCTTTTGGCTCAAGTTTCCAAGAATCATGATCCAGACACTTTTGCAGAAGCTTCAGGAAATCCATATTGGGATGCAGCTATGGATGAAGAATATCGTTCCTTAATGGTGAATGATACTTGGGATATTGTTCCTTTTCCAAAAGGAAGAAAACTTGTCAGATGTAAATGGGTCTATAGAACTAAGTATGCATCAGATGGAAGAGTTGAAAGACTTAAGGAAAGGTTAGTTTAGAAAGGTTTTTCCCAAGTTGAAGGGATTGACTACAATGAAACCTTTGCTCCTGTCGCAAAATTGAACTCCATCCGCCTTGCTCTTTCCATGTTTCCCATTATATGCAAACACCTCATGAAATTCACTGGAAAGAAGAAAAAAGAATACTTTGATATATTCGAGGTACAATTCAATTTGGGATTCATTACAATACATAGGGGAAACCTTTGTTACTTAGTTTCACTAATTCAGAGTGGGCCGACCATCCTAATGATCGAAAGTCTACTGCAGGTTATGTTTTTAGTCTGGGATCTGGACCTGTCACTTGGGCTTGTAAGAAACAACAAGCTCTTGCTCTTTCTTCAGTAGAAGCAGAATATCGAGCCACAGTTAATGCCATTTAGGAAGCTTTATGGCTTCGACAAATCCTATCAAAGTTTGGATTCAAGCAACAGCAGCCTACTCCACTTTGGTGCAACAGTCAAAGTGCCATCAAGCTTGCCAAAGATCCAGTTCTACATCAGCGCAGCAAACACTTTGAGCTACACATGCACTTCATCAGAAATCTTGTTCATGATTATGTTCTTGAAATGCTCTGTTTCCCTACAGATGATCAAGTTGCAGACATCTTCACCAAGTCTCTTACAGAAGTGAAGTTTTTTAAACTTCGATCTATGTTAGGAGTTCAGGAATGTGTCATTAAGGAGGGATAAGCTCTAATGCCTCCTTCCTTCTCCTAATGGTGTCACTTTTGTAAATCCTTTAATCCTATCCCAAGTTGTTCTTAAGGGGGGATGTTAGGATATTTAGACACTTAGGAGTTAGTTAAGATCAACTTGTGTAATATATCTATTAGGTAAAGTGTGTTTCTTCAGTATGCATTAGTATGCATTTGTAAATATTCTAATTCGATGGTCATGATAAGTTATAGACATAGACTGATCCGATGGTTCAACTTCTCTTAGATCATACCCACCATTGATCCATGGCTTAGCACCCGATTGGTCCATGATCTCTATTTAAAGAGCATGGAAGGTCCTTGGCTAGTTGATCAATTATGAGAAGCTCATTTGTAACTTTCTTCAATTTTGCATAATAAATTGCTCCAAGTATCTATTTGGCTGGGGCCGTGGACTGTTTCCCTCTCGAGGGTTTTAACTACGTGACAAACATCGGTGTGTTGATCTGTGATCTATTTGTGTGAAGTGGTTGCTCTAGGTGTTCAGTCTTTTGGGAGTACCATGTGTACCCAAACACTAACGCCACACTTAAAAACTACATTCTCTAATCTTCAAATTATGAGTTATATGAGGATTAAATATCCATGCATATGTGTTCCACATTAAATCATGGGTAAAAACAACATTTACAACAAATATCCTCAAGATGAGGGAAAAAATTCACATGGGAAAGAGGGAGTAACGCCTTGTTGGGAGCAATAGTTAACTATATTAGGCTACATGCAGGCAACTATAAGCAATTTTACATACACTTCAACCTAAAACAATAAGTTCAGTTGTTGTTTGAATTTGACATGCACATATTAGGGCACATTATCCTAGGACACTCATAACTATAAATATTAAATAGTGATCATGATTCATAGTAAAGGGTTTGGAATCTCAGAGACCACCCATTGTATTTCTAGATTGACAATTAATATTTCTTTTTTGTTGCCCCACCATTTCCTTCTTACTTTCATGTGTTCTTAGATACTTGGATAATATATGCTTGATTACTTTCTCGTACAGGTTGTTAGTTTAATTGGGAGATTAGAGTGTAACATTGGAGATAATGCATAAGAATACAGGCTGTCAATTCAGGGATTCCCAATATATTTGTACTCCATTACTAATTACTCTTTAATAAACTATCCCATAAATTTATTTATCATGTGTCTCATGTCTGATTGTATTGGTTTCTAAACCCCCTCTCCCAAAATATGACATTATTGCACTTATAGATTTGTGTGTTCACTGAAATAAGGCACAAACTTATTTATGTGATTGGGTGTTAATGGCATATTGAATAATGAAAACATTGAGGACTTGAATAACTCTAATTTCAAGGGTGACTTGCACAAAATAATTGGCAACACTAGAGGTACTTGTTGACAGTCTGTGCTCTTTTGGGAAATCTATCAAAATAAATAATGTGTTGTAATTGTGAAAAGTAAGGCCCTAAAGGAATTCATAGATGAGATGGAAAAATTGTACAATGCTAGGACTAGCCGCGACACAAATGTCCAACCTCAATCATCATCATTCCCGGTTTCTTTCAATAGCCTCTTTTTATATCTACCTACACACTCAAACCCATGCTTCGATCCTATAAAACAACATTATGACTTTTACTTTTTCAAGTCTTTTGTGCAGAATTTTCTCAAAGGTATGGATTTAGTAAGAAATGAGATTTAGCAATTACCATCAACATTTTAAATTTTTCATATTTACAAGAAACATAAGTTAAGCATTTTTATGGAGAATAGTCGTTGATTGAAATGGTTGCTAAAATGGTAATAACCAACATAGATTCCTCTCAAATAGAATACCAGGTGGTCCTTCAAAGAAAAAACATGGCATGGAGCTATCTTGGCACCTAAGAGAATTGGGTTTTCGAGTCCATAGAGCACCAATTATTGTATTATAATTAACACCATAGCCACTTACATATCCTATTAAAAAAATTCACAGTCTAGCTTTGAACTGTGAATTCATGGGACTTTTGACATGATTCCCAAAACGAATGAACAAAACTAGAAACAAACCCACAATTTCTATGGCATGCCAACTCGATAAATACCCACAAAATTATATGAATCAAATCCATATTTTATGGTGAGAATATGAAGTTGCTTACCCTAATCATAATCCATGATGTTTGCACAAATCAAAAGCACCATCGAGAAAGTAAAATCATTCGGCCTCATACCCATCATCAATATTTTCCAAAGAGCCTCTTCATATTTCCCGTTCAAAGCATACCCTGCAATCATATAGCTCGACAAAACCACATTCCATTCAAGCATATTCTCAAACACTTTCCTTGCAATCTCAAGAACAAGAGGAATAGGAACAACAAACATGTTATCCCCACATCCTTTGAGGACTGCAATGAGAAACATGAACACCATGAAGTGATCAATTACCCACGAAAGGTGAAATGACAACAAGCACAAACATGCATGGAAGAATTAAAATATCTCATTCCCTTCTTCCTTTTCCTCGATAATTGTTGGTTTTATTTCTCACATTGAATTTCCCAAGTTCACTTAGACAACTCGTGCTTCATGCTTGCAAGGATATTTGAGCGATTTCATCTCCACCACATCCACAACAACAAAAAAACCATGAATAAAATAAAAATACAATAGGTAATCAAGAAAAACATAGAAGGGAACAAACGTGAAGGTCTAAACATTGCTGCCACTATTGAGGTGGGGCAGGTGGTTCTAGAAGCATGGGCTCACATGTGAGGGTAGTGGATGATGCACTAATAGGAAAAGTCATTCGCTCGCCCTTCCTGTAAAAAAAACATCATAACCTATTCCAAATCCTTCAGTGAAAGTTCAAAATTGAAAACCCCCAAATGGGAGCTGGAGTAGATCTTGTTCGAAAGGGACACATTGAAAAACTCACTTATAAACCCCCCCATATGTCGAGGTCATTTATGTAAAGAGGAAATTGATTACCAAGAATCAAATAGGTGCATCCATGAGATTCTTATGATGTTTTATAGAGTCAAGAACCTTGAGGTTGTTCTGCTCACACATATGGACCATCTGAGAATCCTTCTTGGGGTAGAGGTTCTCTTCAAACTAGGCTTGGTTCTGTGAGTCCCTCTCTCTTTTCCTGGCTCTACAGATTTTCTGGGATGACTTTTTTGCTGGGAAGAGACTATTTACTATGTTTTCTTCTGGGGAGACATTGGAGACTCAACGTGAATCTTAATACCAATATTTGACAGTTTCAATTTCTGTCCACTGACACCAATCTCATCACCATGTTTAGAATTGCCTAAATTCGAACTCCATTTACTCTTCTTGCTCCTGGGCAAGTAGTGGAGACTCAACGTGAAGCTCAATACCAATATTTGACAGTTTCAGTTTCTGTCCACTGACACTAATCTCATCACCATGTTTATAATTGCTTGAATTCCAACTCCCATTAGAGGAAATTTGAGGTCTAAAATGGGCCTCCTAAGGAAAATAATAAAATAATAGTTAAAATAATAAAATAACATTTAAAATAATAAAATAATAGTTATTAATTTTGGAGGAAGAATGAAAAAAACTACTTTTTTTGCTCGTATTTTCGACATATCTCCCTGTCTTTTTACTCAAATACTGAGCGGGAGAGCTTGTTGGATGCGGAATTTAATTTCACATCCAACGAGTACCCACACTTCATACTTTTAACGGACCTTGCTATCCCAAAAATAAGAAATACTTGAAAAAATGTGATGATGACATCATCATCACATTTTTCAGGTATTTCTTATTTTTGGGGTAGTGGGGTCCATCAAAAGTATGCAGTGTGGGTACTCGTTGGATGCGGAATTAAATTCCTCATCCAACAAGCTCTCTCGCTTGAAATTTAAGTAAAAACACAGGGAGATATGTCGAAAATACGAACAAAAAAATAGTTTTCTTTCATGACAAATATGTCAATTCAACCATTATGGTTGAATCATTTTTTTGAAATTCTATCGGTTCTTGAATTCCAACTCACAAAATTTATTGTTGGCACATTTTCTTATAAGGCCCATTTTAGACCCCAAAATTCCTCTAATGATTTACTCTTATTGCTCCTCACAAGGAAGTGGAGACTCATCAGTGAAGCTCAATACCAATATTTTAAAGTTTCAATTTCTGTCCACCCATGCCAATCTCATCACCATGTTTATAATTGCCTGAATTCCAACTCCATTTACTCTTCTTAGATGTGTCTTCAACCATATTCTTAGATCCAGACATATTGCTTCTAAATCTGGTCCGCTTAGCCTAAGTCTTCAACATCGTAGGGTAAGGTTGTGTGGGGCAAGGGTTCCATTCTTGGTGGCCATGGCTCCTCATAATCCACCAAACCTTCTTTGCCTCCATCCAACTAAAAATATTTAGCGCTAACACTATGTTTGGATAGGTTATTTGGTGCCAACGGGCTGGTTGAGTAGTCATTGAGGGAATTGGAGGATGAAATCTTCATGGGTTGAGGCAAATAGGCCATCAGAATTGCCATAAATGCCGCCCAAATAGAGGTGAAGAGGTGCGTTTTTGCATATAGATTTTTTTGTTTTAGTTATATATTTTTTTGTTTTATTTTTTATTTTTTATTATATAAATAATGTTAATTAGTTATATATTATATTTTTTCAATAATTATTATATAAGTTGTTTATTTTTATAAACTAGGATTAATACAAAATTTAGTTAATTTGTGTTTTATATAAATATAATAATTTGTGTTTTTTATAAATATAATATTGTTTTATTATTATATAAAATTTGTTTTCATTGTATGTTTTGTTATAGTATAAGTATATATAATAAACAGCTTGGATCAAGGATGTTGACCGAGAAGAGTTTTGGACATTGTGAATCAGGTGGGTGGTGACATTAGATGCAAAATTTGCGTGGCCACTAATGCAAAATGAGGTTTAACTTGCTAGTGATAAGGAGACGTCATCACTGCATTATATGTATCATATTCTGCGAGATCATCACACTTGTAAGAGGTCGAGGAATCGAAATATTTACCTGAAACTCCGAGATGGGGTGAGGCCTCTACCTTTACACTACATATGAATCTGAACTGGTTCTTGGTCAGCACCCCAGTTTAATTATAATTGAGTCTTTGATTGGTTAAAATATTGTTCTTGGTGCTTCCACCGGTTCAGTTATTATTGGATTAACTACTAGGACGTTTAAGGGAACTGAGCTTGGTGAAGCTACGTCGACTGGTGCAGCTGGTTCGATGGTCACATATCATGATAATTATATTGAAGTTATAAAAACACCTCAGTATGCAGGGACTTGCAAGGAGTCGTACATTGAAGGATAAAAAACTAGTTATGATGCTTCTAGGTATCGATATGGTACTGGTTCTAGTACCTAGTTCGTAATTGATGTATAGGAACCTAATTTTCCTTTGTCACACGCTTACCTAGGTTTGCTTCAATGGTGCAACAAGGATAAAGATGGTCAAGCGAACATTCGTGCAATTTCTTTGTTGGATCTCTGAAAAATGAGGTGCATGGCACCAATATTACTAGTAGAAGGTATGCAATCTACAAAATTTACACTTCATTGTCAAAATTGCAATTTTTCATGACAATTAAAAATGACTAATTCATATTCTTCTAGCTAGTCATTTTTTATGCCGTGACTAAATTAGTCGTTTATGTTAGTCATGTTTAACTCTATCACTTATTATCTATTCATATTTGTTAACTGGTGACTAAATTAGTCACTAATTTTAGTCATTTATAGTTGGGTTGATCAATTTTTCTCATATTTAGTAGTAAATCACTTGAAAAAACTGTGGTGACTATAATTGTTAGTCACGTAGTATCCAATTCATCATTTTGTACTAGTGCATGCTTCATTTAATTCCTTTAAATATTTTGGTTATTCTGAGACATTTTGAAATGCACAAATCCAACACCCATCAAAGGTGTTAAAGCATGTCAAAGGTTCATGGCATAACATTAGGATGCTCATCGAAGCGCCCATCAAAGGAGTTAAATGAGTTAAAGCATGTTAGAGGTCCATCGAAGGTCCATTGAAAAATGCAAGGATGGTAGGGAGAGGGATCCATTCCCAATACACATGTTGTCGCCACTCCAATAACGCATCAAACTCTAATCGAATTAGATTGCAGAAAAATTCTATTTTTATATTAATTAATAAAAAAATAGTTTAAAAATTTGGATAAAAGGTTGCATTGCATTACAATCAACTCTAACTAATGCTTAGTCAATCGTGAACGAAAACAATAGTACCTTGTCCTTCGGCAGGGACTAATAAAATGTTGTGAATTCCAAGTGCAATAGCGTAAGTGGAAAGACGATGGTAGATCATGAAAACATGGATAGTATTTCAAATGAATTTAATTTGTTTTAATTTTAATATATTATTATATATTAATTCAATTAAAGATGATGGATGATGGTGGATCATGAAACATAGATTAATATTTAAATTAGTTTAATTTATTTTAACTTGATTATCTTATTGTTAGTGATATATAGTAATTCACTTTTTTCTATATAATGCATACAAAATCATTTTATTTATTATATGGAGAAATTTTCTATTAAAGTATGATAAATTATAGATCTATAAACCTAAAAGGGGTAAGTTTATTGATTACATCTTTATTTTAAAAAAACAATCAAAAGATGAAAAAATAAGTTTATTACATGAAAAAATAAAGCTTAAAATGAGTAAGTTTATTGATTACATATTTATATAAAAGAAGATAATAAAAAAATGAAGCTTATTAGATGAAAAAATAAAGCTTATTAGATGTGAAATCCAAGTAGTTGAATTGTTTCTATAGATTATAAACCTTTAAATTTTCTTTCAAACTATATTCCTTTATGTGGCTTTTAGTTTTTTTAGGACTAGCCCTCCCAAGAGTCTCAATTAAGGCCAACCATTATTCATGATATACTCGTACAAACTATTAAGGCCAAACATTACTCATGATATACTTGTACAAACTATGATTAGATTGAGACTCTTTATTTCCTATTTTGTCTTTGTCATGATCTTTGAGAATATTGATTTTTTTAGTCCCCCTAGAAGACATGTTTCATTAGAAGACATTTTTTATTCAACATAGTCCATTGAAAAGTTGCAATTTCATGTGGCATTGATTCCATCTGTCTTTCAAACTTTAATGTGGTAATGGAGCTATGTTCCTTTGGCCACACTCTATGGGACGAATCTATGAAGATGTGTCACTTTCTATTGAAATGTAGTGATGAACAAAAATTTGGTTACAAGTTTTAAAATAGTAACCTTACAAACACGTCAATGACTTGAAATTTTTTTTTGTACTAAAATTATATTTGTAAGGAATCATATTACTTTCTAATGATATATATTTAAAAAAATTTAATGTGTTCATTCTTTTAATTATATGTTTATTCTTTCAAATTTCTTAAAAAACGACAAGTTGTTTTTGTTTTCATCTCTTCTTATTAGGGGAATCAACAACTAGGACGGTGCACGTACTCACATTATACAGGGTTGATTCTCGTCTACTACTACTATACCACTAGGTGCGCACACACATCACACAAGCATGGGGCACTGGTAAGATAAAGTGATTTGAACTCGTAACCTCTATATACACCATAACCTTTATTTCACTTCAATTTCCAATCGAGATACAACCCTCCATCAGAGTTCACATCTATTTGAGGTTTATATATGTGTGTGAGAATATTTTTTATGTCATTTATCTTTATTTTTACATTTTTGATCAAGTTTACTTTTATTATATTTGAAGATTACTAATAAATACTTTATATCATTTTATATAGCTTTATGTTGTTTGTGGGAGAAAGGATACTTTCCCGTAATGATATTCCTATTCATATGAATGTACTTACTCTATTTCTATAATTTAATAATTATTTTTAAATATTTTTAACTATTAAGTCTACTAAAATTCAAAACCTAAATAATAAAATTATATATCATCAATAACTACAAATTTCAATGACAAATGCCATCATTGATAATTAAAAAATTTAATGACAAATACCATCATTGAAGGGAATTTCCAAAACCATTGGACAATTTTAAATACAGTCATCGGAGGGAATTGCATGGCCAAAAACCAATGAATGGGCATTATCTAGGAAATGGTGGAGGGTGGTTAATGGTTATTGAAATATAAAAATATAAAAGTGAGGTAGTTTAATAAACGTAAAAAAAAATTAATTTTTTTTTGTTTTATTGTATTTTTAAAAGGCTTAAAATATTGAAGAAATGTTGTCATATATAGTATTATTTATGTGAAAATAAAAAATCAAATAAAATTATTTAATTAAAATTAAAACAAGTTTAAATCCATCTAAAATCAAAATCTATAAACATTAATTTAATAATTTGTTCTAAATATATATACACTATTACTATTAATTATTATTTTTAATCATTAAAAAAATATACTAAATAAGCTATACTAAATAAGTTGATGTATTATATATTTCAATATTACAATTAAATTTGTACAAGTGTAGTTTAGATATCCATTGCATTCTAAGCCAAAAACAAGTTGTATCATGCAATAAATGAATTTGTTTGATTGCTTTAAACAAACAAACAAATAACAAAAGTGTAAATCTGTTTTGATGTGATGTGCAATACATGCACAGAACGGGAGAAAGGCATCCAACAAAATAGCTCCACAAAAACCACATTCCATTCAGGCATATTGTCAAACACTTCCATTGCATTCTCAAGAACAAGAGGAATAGGAACAACAAACATGTTATCCCCACATCCTTTGAGGACTGCAATGAGAAACATGAACACCGTGAAGTGATCAATTACCCACCAAAGGTGAAATGACAACAAGCAAAACCAGGCATGGAAGCATTAAAATATCTCATTCCCTTCTTCCTTTTCCTCGATAATTGTTGATTTTATTTCTCACATTGAATTTCCCAAGTTCACTTGGACAACTCATGCTTCATGCTTGCAAGGATATTTGAGCCATTTCATCTCCACCACATCGACAACAACGAAAAAAACCATGAATAAAATAAAAACGCAATAGGTAATCAAGAAAAACATAGAAGGAAACAAACCTGAAGGTCTAAACAATGTTGCCATTCTTGAGGTGGGGCACGTGGTTCTAGAAGCATGGGCTCACATGCAAGGGGAGTGGATGATGCACTAATAGGAATAGTCATTCGTTCGCCCTTCGTGTAAAAAAACATCATAACCTGTTCCAGATCCTTCAGTGAAAGTTCAAAATCGAAAACCCCCAAATGGGAGCTGGAGCAAAGCCTGTTCGAAAGGGACACATTGAAAAACTCGCTTATAAGCCCCCCCATATGTCAAGGTCATTTATGCAGAGAGGAAATTGATTACCAAGAATCAAATAGGTGCATCCATGTGATTCTTATGATGTTTTATAGAGTCAGGGACCTTGAGGTTGTTCTGCTCACACATATGGACCATCTGAGAATCCTTCTTAGGCTAGAGTTTCTCTTCAAACTAGGCTTGGTTCTGTGAGTCCCTCTCTCTTTTCCCGACTCTAGGGATTTTCTTGGATGATCTTTTTGTTGGGAAGACACTATTTACTATGTTTTCTTCTGGGGAGACATTGGAGACTCAACGTGAAGCTCAATACCAATATTTGATAGTTTCAATTTCTGTCCACCGACGCCAATCTCATCACCATGTTTAGAATTGCCTGAATTCGAACTCCATTTACTCTTGTTTCTCCTGGGCAGGCAGTGGAGACTCAACGTGAAGCTCAATACCAATATTTGACAGTTTCAATTTCTGTCCACCGACACTAATCTCATCACCATGTTTATAATTGCTTGAATTCCAACTCCATTTTCTCTTCTTACTCTTGGCGAGGCAGTGGAGACTCAACAGTGAAACTCAATACCAATATTTGACAGTTTCAATTTCTGTCCACCCACACCAATCTCATCACCATGTGTATAATTGCCCGAATTCCAACTCCATTTACTCTTCTGAGATGTGTCTTCATGAACCATCTTCTTAGATCTAGACAGATTGCTTCTAAACCTGGTCCTCTTATCCTAAGTATTCAACACCGTAGGGTAAGGTTGTGTGGGGCAAGGGTTCCATTCTTAGTGGCCACAGCTCCTCATAATCCACCAAACCTTCTTTGCCTCCAACCAACTCAAAATATTTAGCGCTAACGATATGTTTGGACAGGTTATTTGGTGCCAACGGGCTGGTTTAGTAGTCATTGAGGCAATTGGAGGATGAAATATTCATGGGTTGAGGAAAATAGGCCATCATCATTGCCATGAATGCCACTTAAACAGAGGTGAAGAGGTGGGTTTTTGCATATAGATATTTTTGTTTTAGTTATATATTTTTTTGTTTTATTTTTTATTATTTTATGATATAAATAATGTTAATTAGTTATATATTCTATTTTTTTAATAATTATTATATAAGTTGTTTAGTTTTATAAATTAGGATTAATACAAAATTTAGTTAATTTGTGTTTTATATAAATATAATAATTTGTGTTTTTTATAAATATAATATTGTATTATTATTATATAATATTTGTTTTAATGGTATTTTTTGTTATAGTATAAATATATATAATAAATTTGGATCAAGGACGTTGGCTGAGAAGAGTTTTGCACATTATGAATCAGGTGGGTGGTGACATTAGATGCAAAATTTGCATGGCCACTAATGCAGAATGAGGTTTAACTTGCTAGTGATAAGGAGAGGTCATCACTGCATTATACATATCATATTATGTGAGGTCATCAGACCTGTAAGAGGTCGAGGAATCGAAATATTTACCTGAAACTCTGAGATGGGGTCAGGCCTCTACCTTTATACTGCATATGAATCTGAGTTGGTTCTAGGTTAGCACCCTAGTTTAATTATAATTGAGCCTTTGATTGGTTAAAATATTGTTCTTGGTGCTTCCATCGGTTCAGTTACTATTGGATCAACTGCTAGGATGTTTAAGGGAACTGATCCTGGTGAAGCTACGTCGACTGGTGCAGCTAGTTCGATGGTCACATATCATGATAGTTATATTGAAGTTATAAAAGCACCTCAGTATGCAGGGACTTGCAGGGAGTCTTACATTGAAGGATAAAAAACTAGCTATGATGCTTCTAGGTATCGATATGGTACTGGTTCTAGTACCTAATTCGTAATTGATGTATAAGGAACCTCATTTTCCTTTGTCACACGCTTAACCAGGTTTGCTTCAATGGTGCAGCAGGGATAAATATGGTCAAGAGAACATTCATGCAATATCTTTGTTGGATCTCTGAAAAACGAGGTGCATGGCACCAATATTACTAATAGAAGGTAGGCAATCTACAAAATTTACACTTCATTGTCAAAATCGCAATTTTTCATGAAACAATTAAAAATGACTAACATAAATAACTAATTCATATTCATCTAGTTAGTCATTTTTTATGCCGTGACTAAATTAGTCGTTTATGTTAGTCATGTTTAACTCTGTCACTTATTATCTAGTCATATTTGTTAATTGGTGACTAAATTAGTCGCTAATTTTAGTCATTTATAGTTGGGTCGATCAAATTTGCTCATATTTAGTAGTAAATCACTTGAAAACCCTGTGGTGACTATAATTTTAGTCACGTAGTAGCTAATTCATCATTTTGTACTAGTGCATGCTTCATTTAATTCCTTTAAATATTTTGGTTATTCTGAAACATTTTGAAATGCACAAATCCAATACCCATCAAAGGTGTTAAAGCATGTGAGAGGTTCATGCAATAACATTAGGATGCTCATCAAAGCACCCATCAAAGGAGTTAAACGAGTTAAAGCATGTCAGAGGTCCATCGAAGGTCCATTGAAAAATGCAAGGATGGTAGGGAGAGGGATCCATTCCCAATACACACGCCGTTGCCACTGCAATAACGCATCAAACTCTAATTGAATTAGATTGCAGGAAAATTCTATTTTTATATTAATTAATAAAAAAATAGTTTAAAACTTTGGATAAAAGGTTGCATTGCATTACAATCAACTTTAACTAATGCTTAGTCAATCGTGAACAAAAACAATAGTACCCTATCCTTTGGCAAGGACTAATAAAATGTTGTGAATTCCAGGTGCAATAGCATAAATGGAAAGACAATGGTAGATCATGAAAACATGGATAATATTTTAAATGAATTTAATTTATTTTAATATTTCAAATGAATTTAATTTGTTTTAATTTTAATATATTATTATATATTAATTCAATTAAAGATGATGGATGATGGTGGATCATGAAACATAGATTAATATTTAAATTAGTTTAATTTATTTTAACTTGATTATCTTATTGTTAGTGATATATAGTAATTCATTTTTTCTATATAATGCATACAAAATCATTTTATTTATTATATGGAGAAATTTTCTATTAAAGTATGATAAATTATAGATCTATAAACCTAAAAGGGGTACGTTTATTGATTACATCTTTATTTTAAAAAACAATCAAAAATGAAAAAATAAGTTTATTAGATGAAAAAATAAAGCTTAAAATGAGTAAGTTTATTGATTACATATTTATATTAAAGCTTAAAATGAGTAAGTTTATTGATTACATATTTATATAAAAGAAGACAATCAAAAAATGAAACTTATTAGATGAAAAAATAAAGCTTATTAGATGTGAAATCCAAGGAGTTGAATTGTTTATGTGAACCTTTAAAGTTTCTTTCACACTATATTCCTTTATGTGGTTGTTAGGTTTTTAGGACTAGCCCTCCCAAGAGTCTCAATTAAGGCCAACCATTATTCATGATATACTTATACAAACTATTAAGGCCAAACATTACTCATGATATACTTGTACAAACATTTCTCATGATATACTTGTGCAAACTATGATTAGATTGAGATTCTTTATTTATTATTTTGTCTTTGTCATGATCTTTGAGAATATTGATTTTTTTAGTCCCCCTAGAAGACATGTTCGATTCAACATAGTCCATTGAAAAGTTGCAATTTCATGTGGCATTGATTCCATCTGTCTTTCAAACTTTAATGCGGTAATAGAACTATGTTCCTTTGGCCACACTCTATGGGACGAATCTATGAAGATGTGTCACTTTTTATTGAAATGTAGTGATGAAAATTTTATTTGTTACAAGTTTTAAAATAGTAACCTAACGAACATGTTAATGACTTGAAATTTTGTTTTGTACTAAAATTATATTTGTAAGGAATCATATTACTTTCTAAATGATATATATTTAAAAAAAATAATGTGATAATTTAATGTGTTCATTCTTTTAATTATATGTTTATTCTTGCAAATTTCTTAAAAAGCAACAAGTTGCTTTTGTTTACAACTCTCTTTACTAGGGGAATCAATAACTAGGAAGGTGCACGTACTCACATTATAGAGGGTCGATTCTCATCTACTACTACTATACCACTAGGTGCACACACACATCACGCAAGCATGGGGCACTGGTTTAAGATAAGGTGATTTAAACTCGTAACCTCTATATACACCATAACCTTTATTTCACTTCAATTTCCAATCGAGATACAACCCTCCACCCATGTTCACATCTATTTGAGTTTTATATATGTGTGTGAATATTTTTTATGTCATTTATCTTTATTTTTACATTTTTTATCAAGGATATTTTTATTATATTTGAAGATTACTAATAAATAGTTTATATCATTTTATATAGCTTTGTGTTGTTTGTGGGAGAAGAGATCCTCTCTCGTAATGATATTCTTATTCATATGAATGTACTTACTTTATCTCTATAATTTAATAAGTATTTTTATAAAAAGAAACAAATATTTTTAACTATTAACCTTACATAAATTCAAAACATAAATGATAAAATTATATATCATCAATAATTACAAATTTCACTGACAAATGCCATCATTGAAAATTAAAAATTTCAATGACAAATACCATCATTGAAGGGAATTTCCAAAACCATTGGACAATTTTAAATACAGTCATTGAAGGGAATTGCATGGCCAAAAACCAATGAATGGGCATTGTCTAGGAAATGGTGGAGGGTGGTTAATGGTTATTGTAATATCAAAATATAAAACTGTGGTTTAATAAACGTAAAAAAAAATTAATTTTTTTTTGTTTTATTGTAGTTTTAAAAGGCTTAAAATATTGAAGAAATGTTGTCATATATAACATCATTTATGTGACAATAAAAAATTAATTAAAATTAAAACAAGTTCAAATCCATCTCAAATCAAAATCTATAAACATTAATTTAATAATTTGTTCTAAATATATATACACTATTACTATTAATTATTATTCTCAATCATTAAAAAAATATACTAAATAAGCTGATGTATTATATATTACAATTAAATTTGTACAAGTGTAATTTAGATATTCATTGGATTCGAAGCCAAAAACAAGTTGTATCATGCAGTAACTGATCGCTTTAAACAAACAAACAAATAACAAGAGTGTAAATCTGTTTTGATGTGATGTGCAATACATGGACAGAACGGGAAAAAGGCATCCAACAAAATATTGTATTTAATAAGGAGGCGGGTTCGCAAATAGTTTGGTGAAATTATTTCGCACCAATCACACTCACAAGATACGCATGGTCGGTGGTCCGGTCAAAAGGTTTGATACATGCCATGCATGGAATCCAAAGAAATCACGAGGATACGCATTATACATATTTGATATTTTCAAGAATAATAAAAATAGAAACATTTGAATTCACATTAAACAAACACACGAAGAAATACAATAGCCAGTAGCCACTTTACATTTATGAGCCAGCTATTGTACAATTTATTATGATTGAGATGTTAATTCAAATTAGTGAGTTTAAATCATATTTACCAAATTTGTTTCAATAGTGTTAATTGTTCACTTTCCGACATTGTTGAAAGCTTCTTTGAATTAGAAATCGCAATGAGATAATCGCCTAAAGTTGAAAAAGTTTTGTAAATTCAATAAACATTTCTGCCACCTATATGTATGGGGGGAGTTTTTAATGGTTTAAAAGGTATATAAACGAAATTTTTGCAAATCAAGAATATCTCTTAAACTTTGTGAGCGCATACTGTGTTCATGTCACCTTATTTTTCAAACATATTTCAGAACAAAACTTTATTACAAATGACAGCAACCAAGGAACGGAGCATCTGACATGAAAAACAGACTATCCATAGGAATGTATTTTACACTATTCTAAAAGGTTTTTAGAATATTGTTATAATATTATATATCTATTTTCAAAGATGGATTTATTATTCTAAAAGGTTTTTAGAATATTGTTATAATATTATATATCTATTTTCAAAGATGGATTTATTATGTATTAGATTTATTTTGTATTCAGAATTTGAAGTGTAACTTCTATTAATATTCTAAACTTTAATTTAAATCCACAACTTCTTTCATATTTTTTTTTTATTTCATATAAATAATATGTAAATTAAATGGGGATTTTCTTTGCCATAATTCTCTACAATGTTAAAACTTTAAAGTTCACATATATAAGATATCAAGAATGATAAAAGTCTCAAAGAGGAGTTCCTTCTTATCCCAAAGTCAAAGGTTTACTAATTTACATTTGTTTTTAGATCTATAATAAGTTTTACACCCTCCATTAATCTTTTTTCTCAATGCTATAGTTCAAGTCAAGCTTGTGATGAATGTCAATTTTCAGTTCAATTTGTATGTCCAGTCACTTCTTCCAAATTGTCATTGTCATACATGAAATACCCATACTAGAGCAAAAATCCTCGAGAAGTTTTAGATGTTTGCTAAAATCATAAGGACTCATTGCCATAAGAACAATAACATCATCATAAAAAAGAAGGATGATGCCTATACCTGTCAAAGTCACCTTGGCACAATCAACATCTTCGAAACAGCCCACTTGTCAATGCATATATACCGAAAAGAGTAGGAGACTTGGAAATGTCCCTTGCTTGAATCCTATATTACAATTAATTTATTCTTGCTAGCTCTCATAGTTAAGAGACTTGGTAATAACCTTCTCATACAATCTTCTCTTACCAACTCTAACTCAGAAGGGGCTTTTAACTCTTCTAATATGTTCCAAAGGCTAGTTATGGCATAGGGGATTCACCTTGTTGAGCAATATCTTATCATGTTTATTAATAAAGGGGGTTCTAAATTGTGAAAAATAAGGTCAATATATTATAGGCATGGGGGGCATAGGGTATGGAGGGTTTATAGGTATTAGCAGGGTATAAAAATTGTTTCTAGTAAAAATAAGGAATATATTGTAAAAATAGGAGTTTTTAAATTGGTAATCTGTATTGGGAGGGGGGCTCAACAAAAAGAATTTTGCAAGTAATTATCAATATGTAGTGAAATTAGGGGTATTCTTTAATATCCCATGAACGAAGATGCTATGACATGGTTTCACTAAGTGAAGACCCTGTGAGTTATGGGCACTCTCTCAAATTCTTTTCTAATGTCAGCAAAGAATCATAAAAGATTTTTTTTTATTATGAGGAGTTCAACACTTCTAGTAAGCATAATAAGATGGTCCTTGATAACTCCTAAATCTTGTGTCACCTTTAGCTCTAACAAGATGGTCCTTGATAACTCCTAAATATTGTGTTGTCTTTAGCTCTTTTTCACTATAAACATGTCCATTGTTGGTTGGATCATTGTAACCATACACTGATCCTTTTTTTCAAAATAATTCTATACAACTTGGTTAATAAAGGGCTAATCATAATGGTTTCCTACTTAAATAGATTGTTTTTGTTTCCACGTTTAGAAATTCATGTTCCACATAATAATAAAAATGTTTTAATTAGAAGATTAAAATGAATACAAAAAATAATTTTGTTAAAATAAAATAAAAATTATAAAAACATACCATGTCAAAAAAAATATTAGTAATAAAACATAACACTTAGATTATTATTATTTTTCTTGTACATATTCAACATTGTAATTTAAAAAATATATAAAATTCAAAATCCACACCCTCATTTTTTTTAAGTTAGTTACTCATATAAATTAATATTCTAAAAGGATGATTACATATAAATCTTTTGATGTCCACAAGAAAGATTCTTCTTTGCTAGAGGAAAAACCAAAGCTGGAAAGCAAAAGACTCAAAGAAGACATGAGAATCTGACAAAGTGGGGACTTCAAGAATAACAAGGAGAAGCAGAAAGAATGAAAACCAATGAAATTGAGTATGTCTAAACTAGAACATATCACCCAACATGGGGGTTAAGGGAGTTTCTAGAGACTCTGTACCCGGTCTGTCCCCTTTTTCCTTTCTTGTTCTTGACCTCTACCCAACGACTTGAAGACGGGGTTATAATTGCGAGATGCAGATTGGAATCTTTATCTGGGAGTATTTCCTTATTAGATTCCGAAGAAGTAGACTCGTGAATCCTTTTCAAACTTTCAAGAGAAGTGGTGTTGTCTGTGAGCTCTATTTTGGATAGCAAATCCTGTTTTAGGCAAGGATCTTTACCTAAAGTGATCATCTGATTATCAATATTTTGAACCATCTCAGCAGAGGGTGATTCCTCATTGAACTCATCTTCATCTTCCTCATTATTTGAGCTCTGGATATCAGCATGTTGCCAACTCTTGGATTTGATGAGGGTTTTCCTCCTTTTTTGATGAGATTCCAATGTGAACAAGCATTATGAAGGTGCCTTCTCTGATGGCATATACGACACCAAAATTTTGTGTTTTCGTAGTCCAAAACTTGTGTCCATGTATAGTATCATAATTTCAAGTAGATATGATCAGGAAGTCCTTTGTTGATGTCAATATTTACACAAGTTCAAGGATAGGTGAAGATTCCCCACTTCATTCTCTCTTCATCTATTGAAACGAAGTTTCCCAAATAGTTTCCAATACCTTGAAATGCAATAAATGGATTGGAAGGTTTGGAAGGCGGACCCAAATAGGGACTGTGATTGCAACCATAGAGGAATGGAAAATGAAGGAACCAAGGGGTCCAGAATAGTCCAACATTTCCCTAGAACCAAGGCCCCTTTGTCAAAATTTTCAAATATTCCTCTATAATTAGAAAGACTACAATGAAAAATCCTTTTGGACAGATAAATGTCCTACATTCCGAAGACCAATTTGAGCTAATCTAATGTAATATATCTACAATACGAGGCCAAAGTCCATTGAAATGACAAGTCATAGCCTAGACTTTATTTTGTTGGAGGTACTCATTAACCTATGGATCACTAATCTCCATAGTTGGCACTTCCTCAGATTTGTCCATTTTGAAGACTGGAGCGGGATTTACCTTGGGCTTCAATGGAACATAGTGTTTCTTTTTTGTTGTGTCCATAGATGAGGGAGGGAGGGAGGACGAGGGTACATTGTTACCTCCAAGAAGAAAAGAGACCGAAATAATGGTAGAGTCTTTGGATATGCCATAATCATGGAGCAAAAGTATGTCTAAGAGATGTCGTTGCTCATAGAGGAGTTGCATGTTACAACTAATATGGTTGTACTCAAGACTATACAAATGGATAAGTCATCTAATTGAAGATAACTCAATAGTAAAAAATGTATAATTGATGAATATATAAAGATGATGATTACAATGAGGGTGTAGCCCATATAAATAGGATTACATAGTGACTATTTACCAAAGGGATTTGTCCCTTAATTAAATATAATTAATGTTATGATATTTTATTATTTTATTATTATTTTAATATTTTATTTGTTACAGATCACCTCTCCCTTAGAAATGCTTTGTCCTCGAAGCATAATATGGAAGAATTTTATTATATGTTCTTGCTCGTAATGTTTTCTCACGATTCTTTGTGTTGGTATCTTAAACACTCAACAAAATGAGACGATATGTTCTTTTAAACATTGAGTGAAAATGTTCTGTCATTTGTGAAGTGGTCTATCCAAGATCGACCTCTAATGGAACTGTTTATTGATTGACTGTTCAGATAGAACATCTCATTTTATGTTTCCATACAAGTTGATTTTGTCTTTATATTTCTTTTAATGTGATAGTTGGTTTGTCTATCAGACTAATATTGTTTATTGTGGTCTTGACTTTGTTGTCAGTAATAAAGAATCTTTAGATGATGATAAGGTATCTGAGCTGCTGGTGGAGTGTTCATAGAAAATTCAACCTTTTGTGCTTATGACAATTTATTGGTTGATAAATATTCCATTGAGTGTGTACTTTTTTCTTGATCCTCAACTTAAATTTTTTTCCTAAGAGCATGGATGCTTTCGTCTAGATTTCTTCAAATTTATTCTCTAATGGCCTATTATCATATTGAATCTTCTTGAACTTTTCCTCTTGCAAATTTTCATTTTCTTTTAACTTCTTAATTTTTTCTTCTAGTTCTCAGGTGATGATTTTCTTCTTGTTTTTCAAGCATTTTTCATTTGAATCCTTCATTAGAGTGCTTTTTCTTCTCATTATTTTTCAATTTCTTGATTTTTGTAACTAATGTCTTGTTATGATTTCTTAGTCAAACTACTTATTCAATATTACTTGATCATGTGTTATTTACTTTCGTAATTTCCAACTTGTGTTCCTTTTTTGTGTCGTCATCTTCCTGTTGGGGTTCTTTAATGAGTTGTTGAGGTCGATAATTATCTACTTCTTGGCATCTTAATTTTGTTTGAATTTGTGTGATTTCCTCATCTTTGTCTGTCGTGATTTTGTTTAATCATTTTATTTCTTCAATGTTCTCGATCGCTTCTTTCGTGATTTTTTTGTTTTGTAGATTGTGAATGGGATGCTTTTCAGTCATTAATTCCTTGATCTAAGTGGTTAATTTCTCAATACGTTTTTTTAGATAACAATTCTCCTAAGCTATTAATCCATTAGAAATATCTCACTTCGTACTCCTTATTTATAAATGAATATTGGTTTCTTTATAATGCTCTAACTCGCCCAATACTACTTGTAGTTGTGACTACAATTATGATATTTTAATCGCCATATTTCATGACTTTTGTTGTTCTTCTTTTTCTTCGATAATAATCGTTACAAGCGCAGGGATACAATGTAGCCTTTAGATCTTATTTTGACCCTTTGACTTCTTTACTTTTTAAAACTTCTTTATGGATTGTGTGTAGATTGGGTGTTTGGGAGAAATGATTATCATCCTTCCCACATATGTCCAAATATTTCTTTACACCCTTCACTTTTATATAAGAACCCATTTTTACCTCACTTAATGTAAAAATGTTTACTATGAAACTTCCAAATATAATAGAGTAAATAGCTTCTCACTTTTAACTAAATTGTACACTTTCACTAATAAAGTAGTAAACTAGTTATTAAAATTACTCTTCTCTTATAATATATCAATAATCCCTTTCACTTTAATTAGAAACTAACTTTTATATATATATTAATCCTTTGTTTATTTAATTCTCCTTATTTATGTTCCTTCGGTGTAATATGTTGATTTTAACTATGTGTGGTCTTAAGAAAACCATGTGTTGGTTTTTTTTGGTTTTTTTTTAACTTTCTTTTTTTCTTTCCTTCTTTTTTATTTGTTTTCTCCCTCTCTTTTCTTTTTAGGTATATCCAATGATTCAGGAAATCTAAAATGACAACTAAAAGCCAAGATATGGCCAAACACCCATAACCATGTTTTGATACCATTGTTACAACCAATATGATTATACTCGAGACTATCCAAATGTATAAGTCATTTAATTGAAGGTAATTCCATAGTAAAAATATATATAATTGATGAATATATGAGGATGATGATTACAATGAAAGTGTAGCTTGCATAAATAGGCTTAGATGGTGACTATTCACGAAAAGGATGTGTCACTTAATTAAATATAAATAATGTTATGCTATTTTATTATATTATTATTATTATTATTATTCATTAATTTAATATTTTATTTTTCACATTGCAGCTAGTTAAGAGGGATCCTCACTTTCATCTCGATCTGGACTTTGAGAGCAAAAATGAAATCCAAATATTTCATTTGAAAGCAAATGGAGGCACCTGAAAAAAGATTTCACAGAGTGAGAAAACACCTTGATCTTGAGGAAACAACTCCAAGTTGGTTCTATAACTAGATCCCACAATATCCCTTGACCTATCACTACAACCAAAACATAGGCTTGGAGTCCAAGAGCCAAATTTTGATTCATCATTTCCTAAAACTACCGAATCGTGGAGAAGGGCACCACAAGCTTCTGGAATGCAACTTCTATGGGCAAAGGGTCGGGCGCTAAAGGAAATATTGGGCGCAAGAAGAGAGAGTGTGACGCGGATCTCCAACTACTTCATGGCTAGGGTTTCCATCGTGTTATTGGAAAATTATTGGAGTTCTCTAAAAAGTTCAGCTAGATTGCACGACGATAAGATACATATATTTTATGGCTGTGATTCAAAATTCGAAATAAATAATTATAAAAAAAATAAAATATAAAAAATCATTGATAAATGATGTATAAATAACTGATAACTAATGCATAGATAAATTTTAACTCATACATAAATAAAAAAACTTAGAAACACACAACAAATAACTTAATATTTATTTATAACACTTAACTTATAATAGCCTATCAATATTCACCAGCTATAAATTAAATAATTATACTAATTTTTTACCATATAATTTACATACCAACTTAATATTTATTTATAACACTTAACTATCAATATTCACTAGCTATAAATTAAATAATTGTACTAATTTTTTACCATATTCAACATAGTTATGTAAATTGACCATACCAACCTCATATCAGAGACCAACTAACTTCAATGTTTACTTCAATTTTTTACAAAGGAGTACTTTTTGCATTTTACACAATCCAGTTAAAAATAATCCCTTTTATAAAAGTCATAAACAGATTTTTTATTTTTTTTACTTTTTTCTTCTTTCCCACATGTACTGTTCAACTAATGAGTTGACTTGAAAGATACAAATGCTCTAAAGCTGATGAGCGAGGAACAAGATCTAGCTTCTCAACCTCCAAATTATCTGATTCAAAGGATCTCTAATGAGTCTGTCTGGATGGAGAAGGATGGCCCTACGCCATTGTCCTTCTCCACGCCGCTCCAATTAGGAGGATGACGATTCTGGTTCAGGCTATGGCAGCCCTGTATGTTGTTTATTTGATGCTCCAGGGAATTAATTAAGAGTGCCTTCTAATAATCTCACTGAACATCACGAGGAGTCCCATAACGAAGGTTTGATCGATTCCAGGCTGCACAACAAGGCTTAGTACATCGTCTCCTAACATGATCCCCGATGCCGCTTGTTTTCGTGTTGCCTACAGCTCCATTCAATCAATGAATCAGTGACTAAGTACATACCTGATACCTTTATCTTCTTTACAACACTCCACTCCACATTTCGCTAATGATGAAAACGAATAACATTATCGATAAAATTATATTAGAGGAGAGCAAACCTGAGCAATAATATCACGAGAGGCGCTGAATACTGTGAATGAGTAGCTTGGCTTGCAGACGGATCCCTCGATTTCATAGTCGTTCCGTCTCTTGGCACTAGGATTTAACGCTACTTTGGCTGAAGGTTTGCTTGAGAAGACTGTCGACACCGACTTTATAACGCTAAATTCTGGCTCAATGCAGCCACACCCTGCATGATAACAATCTCCTCTAAACGCTTCCCATCGATCTTTAAAACTCAATCTCTGCTAAACCCACAGACAATTTAAGTCAACATATATGCAAATCTATTAAATGTGCTCAAATCGATAGTGGAATTCATTCACGAAATTGAATTGAGTACCTTGTGGCGGATAGTAAGAAGAATGTTCCCGACAGCATCCATAAGAAAGAGTTGGTGTCTGGCACGAGATGAGTAATTATCGACCCTGAACACCAGATTTCCCAATGAATCAAACACTGTGAAACCGTTGGCATTGAAGATGAGAGATCTCTTCCAAACTGTGAAGGTCACAGCAGGAGAGGAATCATGGTCGCCGATGGAATCTGAAACTCCCTCTGGGGACGAGACACGAGGATGTACCTGCCGCATTCTTCGTTCAGTTCGATGACCAATGCAGGGGAATCAAGAGAGGGCCGGAGGCTCTGAGCCACTTCAAGCAGGATTCAACCTAATTATGATTTACCACTATTTTAGGGTTCCTAAGGTCTATAAATATCTGGCTTCCTATAACATTTTCTTTTCAGATATTTCTGCAGCGATGGAGACATGGAATCAGCGTGTGCAACGTGTTGTATGAAAATCAGTTACATTACTGCACTGTAATCAGCAATCATTCCGTCCAAATGCCACGTGCATATAACACACAAAAGAGAATATCTGACAACCGTCCAAATTGACTAAAATATGTATTAGAGGATCTAATGCAATCTACGTTGGAGTGAGCTAGCTATGGAGCAATCCTCCCCCCATCTGACGGAGGAGGAGCAAAGTTTGCTATGGAGCAATCCTCCCCCCATCGGACGGAGGAGGAGCAAAGTCAACGTTAACTTTGCTTCTCCTTCGTCTGATGAGGGAGAATTGCTCCATAGCTAGCTTACTCCATCTACATTAGCCGTAAAAAAAATACGCGGTATATGGTTGCGTCACAGACATAATAATGTGGACCAAATGGCCAACAAAGAGACGTTAAAATGTGTCAGCTTGGGCAAGAGGTGCCAATGAGGGCGTAACAAGATACAATGTGTCGGCTCAGACATGAGGTGCCAATGAGGGCGTAACAAGAACCCACCAGTGATGTTTGCCCATTAACAAAGGAAACGTAGTTAAAGAGAGGTGAGATATTATGAATACAAATAATCTATAAGTATCTTACAACAAAGTAATAAAAAAGTACTAAATAAATGTTGTATTAGAAATACAAACAATCAATAAGTATCTTACAATAAAGTAACAAGAGCCACGAGGTTCGTGCCATTGATAATTTTGAATGCAGTTCCGCTCTGCTCTGCGACTATAGTTTTATCATTTTGAGAGACGTTTTTGTTTTGTTCTTTTTTTTTTTTTTAAAGGTAGTGAGGGCATTTTTCATAGTCGTCCTTCATCTTTTATTTTGTGATTCATAATATATGTTGGTTTAGATGGAGTGGTGGAGATGTCAATGAAGTGGCGAGGGGTTTTATGGTGGTGACCATTGGCATCCATGGTGGCAGAGTGGCTTGTAGCGACGGAGGTGGCTTGTGTTGGATGCTAATGAGCTCTCTTCGCAATGACAATGCTGACTCGGCCAGGTTGTTGGTAGCAACGTCATGGGTAGTCTTAATGTTGCATTGGCCGCTGATTTGCTACAAGATGCTATTGCTTAGGCAACAATGCTGCGTTTCTTTGAACCTCTCCGAATCGGACAAGTGTGGCTATCCCTTGGTGCTCGAGGTATATTGGGAAGTGGTTTCTCCACATATTTGTCTTTCCATGTGGAAGATAGTCTATTCTATGGCCTTATTCTATTTTTAGCTCATTTTGAGTACTTATTTGCAAATAATGTTTTTGGCTGCCCTGTAATGGGTTTTTTTAAGGATGGATTGTTGATGTTGTCTATAACATCCGATCAGGAAGGCTATGTGTAAGGTTGTTTTTTTAGCCAATGACAAAATGTTTATGAGTTTAATATAAATTCGAACTATGATCTTATTTCGAGGAAATGAAAAACAAGAGCTGCCACGAGGTCGCAATGTTTTCGAGGTTGCCACATGCATTGGTTGTTGATGAGTGATTGAATGAGATCTTGGGGTTTGGGTTTGAAGTGGAATACACATTTGGTTCGATATAGTTTTTTAGATGACATTTTGAAATTATTTTTTATTTTTAAAATTAACATGTGTTATTTATATAATACATTTTCAAGAAATATGAATATCATAAACCTTGGGCTTGAAAAGTGCATAGAACTGATTATTACATATTAGAATAGTATGTAATTACAATAAGAAATTGCTTACATTGAACTCTAGCCTTTTTAGAAAACCAAAATGATCCAAATCAACGGATCACATCAAATAAATTAGGCTCATGTAATATTAAATGTGGGAGCAAGGTAGACCATATGAGGGGCCAAGTGCCAAGCGTTTGATTGGTTAGTAAAAACCTGAAATCCCAATTATGTTTCCATCATTATAATTCAATATTGCATGACATTCACTCCCATTCTTGAAAATCCAGAACACATTCCAATCATAATCATGTGTCTATATTGAAAAAGCTTTGTTAGGAGGCAATATGGGATGTAAATCACCAAATTTAAACCATAATACAATGTATTGCATTGAAACCAACTAATAAATACCCAAGGTATATCACATTTTGATGTTACTTTGCACTTGCATCATAACAACGTACTAGGTATCATATACTTGCAAACACAAATGCCAAGTGGGATTTCAAATGTATGGTATAAAAGTGTTTACTTGATTGAAACACATTAATATTTTTGATATACAAACATGAATAATGACCATAATTAAACTAAGGACTATGGGCAATGCATTTTCATATGAAATATATATCATGTGTATCAATAGTCTAATATTGTTTTTTATGTTAAATCATTTCATTGTGCAACTGCAAGCATTGCAAGATATTTTGTAAACAATACAAGACATCATGGCATCAATGAACCATAGTATTTATGGTATATATATAATTTTGTCCATAATAAAAATCAAATGCCATCATGATAGAATAGTGCAAAAAGTTTGAATTGATTTTTGGAATAAAAAATGAAGTCTGAAGAATGAAGGCTGAGTATTTGAACAAAAACTCTTAACAAGTGAAAAAAATGCTTCATCTATAAGTATAAATATTCTTCAACAAGGTTATGTATTTTTTTTTGTGATGTTTCACATGACTCAGTATGATTACTTGGATTCAAAGTGTGTGTACCATTCGCTAGTTAATTTTTCAAATAATATAATTGGAATTTGGCTCATTAAAAACATTGGAACAATCAGGAAATTGTTATCAAGAGGGGAATAATACCAAGGAAAGTATAGCTCGGAAAGCAATCAAAAGCTCGACACGGCACTATGGAGTATCGTTAAGGTGCAAAAGGAGTCTTTCCAGATCACCCAAAAAAAGGGGTTTTATCTTTGTTACTTGAAGAACTTGTTGGATTTGTCTAGGTTGGGTCCTAACAAAGTCAAATGGGGCTTTGGAAATGTTATTCATTCTTACGTGAAGAAGTACCTTTGGTTTAATTTGGTTCATTTTCAATCCATGAGCAAAGAGATCATAAAACATATCCTCTGTTGAAGGAGGGAACGGTTAATAAATTTAGTTGATCAAATTCAGGTGCAAATATTGTAGCTATTGACCATAAACATGAACCAAATCTTGACATTTGAAATGTTGATAAGGCATGCATTGACAAACAGTTTTGAACTATTCATGAATAACAATAGAAATATTATAGTTGAATTGTTTTTAACTATTCAAAAAAATTGAATTGGTGCAATTTGCGAAACTGTCTATGTATTCTCAATTTCAACAACTATGAAATTGAAATTATAGATGGAAAAAATAAGGACAGTTGCAAAATTGCTTTGGAGGATTTTTAACACATGCAATAGATGGTTATTCAAGTAGCATATAATATCCTTACAAACATTGGAAAAATCCAAACAATATTGGAACTTGTTGGATTCTATGTATATATTGAAATGTGTAGTATGGAGATATCTATCAGTAAGGAATTGCAACCAAACTCGTTTTGCATGTGGCATTTGCAAAAATGGTGACAAAAAGCAATTGAAACATCATCGATTTGTCCTTCATTGTTTGCATGTATTTGAACCTAGAAGTGCACACCTTGTATAAAAATTGGTTAAGATAGGAAAGAACATAACAATAGCATATATGCATTTGCAACTTTCTAAATAAACAATTTTCTTTGTTGTAGCAATGGAATGATTCAAATGCCAAGCATGGAGGGGAAATTGAGCAACGTATTTGTATTTGCATAATTAAAGCATCCATGCAAGTAAACAACAGAGTCAATGTTTCTGGCAATGCCATTGTTAAATATTCAAATGATACATTTCCCTAATTCAAAATGCTAGCATGGAACATGTACCATGATAATATTTTCAGTTAAAAAAATAGATATCATTTACATATTCTTCTTAAAGTATTAATACAATCACCTATAATTGTGACCAGCATAATGCCATAAAACATGGATTTCATTTACAATGTCATGGTTAGGAAAGTAATTTCTCAGATGGAATTGTTTTTTGTCTTCTTGTTTTTTCCTTTAGTTGAGGAGTCGTGTCATAACCAAAGTATAGTCACTATAGTAGAAGACAACCAATGTTATAAACAGGAAGCTCTTGTTTTTTTGTTTTTTTCAATTTTTTTTCTTTTGTGGTGCAAGGAATATTTATAAATAGAAAAAAATACAATACATCAAGTATGATGTAAAGTTCCAAACTTGGAGAAGATTACAAAGTTCTAATTGAATTTAGAAGTTTGCTCTAGGACGATTACAATGTCATGGTCCAAGAACTTGACAACTTTTTTCTAGCAAAATATTTAGTATCTCTATGGGAAATATTAGGATTTTTAGCACTAGCATTGCTAGTGCTAGAACACTTATTCTATAAATTAATGGCATGATAAATGAAACTAAACGGAAATATGTGGCAAACAACAAATCAGCACAACAATGTTATTTGCTTTTGAATTTAAAGTAGTTGTAAGCAATTATTGATGACAAATCAAGGCAAATAAAATTGACAAGCATTTCAAATAGGAGAAAATATCCAACAAATGTATTTTCCTTAGAATCAAAGGGCTAGGAGGAAGACCTATTGAAGTGGCATAGTCCAGTGGTGAATTAACACTTAATTAATAGCCTATGAAAAATGAAGACTCGATATGAAAAGATGAAAAAAAAATCATTTGCTGAAATATTAAAGTGGCTTTTTTTAAAGTCTAAATGAAGATTTTATATTTTCAAAATTCAAGAATTGAAATCTACATAGATTTCCTAGAATGGAAACAAATTGACTATGGCTTGAAACAAATATTTCTTGATAGAGAAAGAAAATATGCATTTCAAAAATGTTTGCATATATGTTTCCAGGCTCAATGGCAGGAAGGATTTAAGTTTGTAACAGAATTTTAGAGCACAATGTCTCATTAAGCGACTCATAGGGCAATGATTTTCCAATTGGGTTCATGGTTAGCAAAGGAGAATACTTGACATAGGTTTACCATGCACAAAATAAAAAAGGTTATGTATTTGAAGATTATAGACCAGGTCAAATTGTATACCATTATACAAACCTCCAGCTGCAAACAATGCCAAGAAAGAAATCATCAAAGTCACAATACTTCTTTCCTTACTCCAAGCACAAGAGGCTAAAGGATATTGTTGGTATTAGAGGTGATCTCGATGGTCTAGTCGGATGATCACAAGTAGGTGGTCAGGTATGTGGTATGCATGGTATTTGTGTACTATGTTATAAGTATGTGATGTACATGTACATGTCATGATTTTGGTTTCATGTTCTTGTTGATTATTACATCTTGAAATATTGACAACTTGATAGATTGATAGATTGCATAGACTTGTACAACTTGATAAATTGCACAAGATTCATCATGGATTTGTTGTATTGTATTGCATACTTACATGAATCATACCATGTATCTCTAGACCATTATCTATCCCAATCCATTGTGTCTAAACCATTATTTTACAAATATGTACCAGAGTCCAAGAAACCCTTGTTTGTATTCTAAACCATGGAACCCTAGTTATCATCCCCCTCCTTTGGGATATGTCTCTTGCATCTACCTTGAATCTCGAAGTTGGACCTCCAAGGACATTAGTCAACACCCCAAGTTTTCATGGAACTTCCTAATGCATCTTTAAAATAAGGTATAAAAATCTTCACATGCTTAAAAATCGTGACCAATTCTAGCCTAGAAATCCTAGCTTACAAACCCTATAACCAATCCTAGTAACCCTAGTTTGTAGCGTAAACCCTAGTTTTTAGCGTAAACCCTAGTTTGAATTCTAAACCCTATAAACTTTAGTTTGTAGCCTAGAGACTAGGTTGTGCTCAAAATCCTAGAAACCATAGTTTGTAGCCACTAACTATCATCTGTAGATCACTAGTACCATATTTTTTATGTCACCATTGACCAATATCTGGTATCAATGATTCAAACCTTATAATGAAGGAGGCTAAGTCAATGATTGGTTCTCTCATCGGTTTCAATTAATTGAACAAATGAGGATTCATATCCAGTTGTTATCCTTATATACATATGAGGTGTCATCGTCATCCAATAATGAGTTGTTAGAGAGATCTATATCTAGAGGTGGTTAGATCAATGTACTACAAAATGATATCATTGGATGAATATAAGTGTCAAGGGTGGCTTAGTCCTTTTCCACCAAGTTCTTATCCTATATTCTATTTATTAATATTCTATTAGAGCCCCTTTAATCTTAAGGTCTTGGTATAAAATCCATGATAGTGATCCATGAAATGTGAGGTATTGTAGCCCCTTGTGTTAGTGAACCATTAAAATTGTAGCTTTTGATGGAGAATAATTTTTAACATTGCCAAATGAAGCAAAACAAAAGTATCCACATGACATACTACATCAAGAGCATTCATTAGATGATATTAGAAGACTTCTTGTTGTTGGACAATTCTTCAGTGATTTGTTTTTTGGGTCCACTTACAATCCTAGTGGTGATGTTCCCAATTTATAGTATATATAATTGATACAATTTTGGCGTGTCTTTAATGAGTGATAGATCTAATACATTAGTAAAAAATATGAAGTTTGTTGATAACAATGCATTTGTTCTGCTTAATTTTTTTGAAGATTAGGATCCTCATGCATGAATGAATTCAAATATGAAATAAGGTTGTAGAAGAGAGAGAAGCACGTTGAATCTCACCTCCTATAGGATTTTAGGGACACCTGTTGAATCCCTACACATGGATCAGATCGACAAACCATCAATTCCTACAAGCTTTTAGGGACACCTGTTGAATCCCTACATGTGGCTCATATTGAAAAACCATCAGGATAATGCTAGGGGTAGCCCTCTCCTTTGGCTCCATGGACAAGGGATCCTTTCTTAGGTCAATTTTGGAAACTAGGGTTTTGCTCTGTAAGGGAATGTAAAATTTTTGGCATAGGGGTCAAATTTGCAAATTCCTCGATTGAAAACTTCTGGGTAGAGTTCCCACATGGGAACTTCCTAAACACACTTGCATGACCCCTCGTAACCTAGTTTTGATGCACGATTGGAATTCTATGCCCTGGGTAGGGATTCAACAGGTGTCCCTGAAATCCTATAGGAGGTGAGATTCCATGTGCCATAGAATGATGACCATGGATCGTATTGATGAATCATTGAATCTATTGGATTCAGGACATCAAGATCATTCTAGGGGTGCTCTTGTCCTCTGGCTCCACGAACAAGGGATCCTGTTTTATGTCAATTTTAGAAACTAGGGTTTTGCTCAATAAAGGAATGTGAAATTTTTGCTTGTAGGGGTCAACATTGCAAATTCCTTGGCATAGAACTTGTGGCTAGTGTTCCCATGTGGAACCTACCTAAACGCACTTTCATGACCCCCTGAAACTAAATTTTGATCCACTGTTGGAATTCTATGCCACGGGTAGGGATTCAACAGGTGTCCCTAAAAGCCTATAATAGGTGAGCTTCAACGTGCCATAGAATGATGGTCATGGCTCGGATCAATGAACCGTCGACTCTGTTGGATTTAGGACATCAATATACTGCTATGGGTGGCTGTTTGATCTAGCTCCATGGACAAGGGATCCTTTTTAGGTCAATTATGGATATTAGGGTTTGCTTAGTAAGGGAATGTGAAATTTTTGACATAACAGTCAACTTTGAAAATTCCTCGACTAAGAAATTATAGGTAGTGTTCCCACATGGAACCTACCTAATCACACTTGCATGACCCCTTGAAATCCACTTTTGATCCAAGGTTGTAATTCTATTCCCTAGGTAGGGATTCAACAGGTGTCCTTGAAAGCCTATAGGAGTTGAGCTTCAACGTGCCATAAAATGATCGCTGTGGCTCATATTAATGAACCGTTGATTCTAGGGGATTTAGAACATTGTGATAATGCTATGGGTGGCCCTCTCCTCTGAGTACATGGACAATGGATCCTATTTTAGGTCAATTTTGGAAACTAGGGTTTTGCTCAGTAAGGGAATGTCAAATTTTTGCACATAGGGGTCAACTTTTCAAACTCCTTGACCAAGAAATTGTGGCTAGCATTCCCACATGGAACCTACCTAAAAAAAATTGCATGACCCTCCATGACCTAGTTTTATTGCATGGTTGGAATTCTATGCCCCAAGTAGGGATTCAATAGGTGTCCTTGAAAGCCTGTAGGAGGTGAGCTTCAACATGCCATAAAATGATGACTGTGGCTCAGATCAATGAACTGTTGACTCCGTTGGATTTAGGATATCAAAATAGTGCTAGGGGTGGCTCTCTCCTCTAGCTCCACGTACAACAGATCCTCTTTTTGGTATATTTTGGAAATTAGGGTTTTTCTCAGTAAGGGAATGTGAAATTTTTGCACATAGGGGTCAACTTTGAAAATTTCCTCGGCTAAGAACTTATGGGTAGCATTCCGACATGGAAAATGCCTAAACACACTTGCAAGAACCCCTGGAAACTAGGTTTTATGCACAGCTAGAATCCTATACCCTGGGTAGAGATTCAACAGGTGTCCTTGAAAATCCTGTAGGAGGTGAGCTTCAACGTGTCATAGAATGATGATCATGGATCGGATCGACGAACCGTCAAATTCGTTGGACAGGACATCATGATAGTATTAGGGGTGGCCATCTCCTTTGGCTCCATGGAAAAGGGATCCTATTTTAGGTCAATTTTGGAAACTAGGGTTTCGCTCAGTAAGGGAATGTGAAATTTTTTCATATAGGGTTCAACTTTGCAAATTCCTTAACCGAGAACTTGTGGCTAGAGTTCCCACATTGAAATTACATAAACACACTTCCATGAGCCTCGGAAACCATTTTGATGCACGGTTGTGTTGTAGGTACAACAGATCCCATGTCATTTTGACACGGGAGCCCAATTACACATACGAAGATTACTTGTTACGACTCTTTTTAATATTAAAGGGTTTCACTAAGATTTTTTTTTTACTCTTGGGATTCCTTAACTTAACCAAATTTCCAAAAATCCATATTTGATTTCTTTTAAAATGCAAAATATTGGGTTTTTGTTTGATTTGATTTCACATCCCACAACCTGCAAGTTGCGGAATGCACGAAACCTTTTATTTTGATATTTCATTTTTTTAACCCGCATCCCGCAAATGCGGTTGTGGGAGAGTTTTTATGTGTGTTTATTTTAATCAGCCCGTATCTCGCAACTTGCGGAATGCAGGTTGTGGGGTTATCATTTGTTTGCATTTTGGTTTGTGTATTTCCACATCCCGCATCCTGGATCCCGTAACATGCGGAATGTAGAGTGCGGGGCCGATTGAATATTTTTTTGTTATTTTACAATTCCGCATTCTGCATCCCACATTTTGTAGAATGCGGGTTGCAGAACGATTAATAGAGTTGAAATTTTGTTTTTGATCCCACATCCCACAAAACTGATCCTGACCGTTCTTTTTCTTTTTACTCTCATCTGACGGTCTATATCATTTCTCGGGAATTATAAATATGACAGATTGATTTACGATTTTTCACTGTCTTTTACTGCTGTAATTTGCTCTGCTATGTGATTTTACCTTCAAATTTTACCACGCGATTCCGACATTGTTCACTGCAGTTTCAAGTTGGTTACTAAGTCGTTCTTTCACAAATTTGAACTATTTACTGTGCTTCCTATATAATTCAGTTTTAATTCTGGTACAAGTATTCAAAATTATACATGGCAACATCCAAAACCCCCTGATTTACCAGGAATAAAAGTCTTTAGAAGGATATGTTCACCAAAGACCCGAATTTCGCTGTCTTTTCTGATACTAGTAGCCAAGTGAATGAAACTTATCATCTGGATTGGTCTTGAGTTTACTCAATTTTCGATAACAATGACCTCTCAGACCTCTAGAGTGATTAACTTGTTTACGAGAGAATTAGAGATTCTGGCCTACATATGATTGCTGCAAGACCGGCCATCCTACCTTATAATGATGTTGTTCGATGGATTATAGACCACGCCAATGTGAAAGATTGTTCTTTCAATACTAGTACCAGGCCTCAAGTAGCCAATTTCTACCCTGAAACCTTTGTCAGGATTTATGCTCTTAAACCTTATACCCAGCTCCTTGATGCAAACTTTGTAAACACTGCCAAATCCAAATTCAATTTTGACCAAATGCTTAAATCCTAGATGATTGAACAACGCAAGTTTTCCAAGAGGAAAGATGAACTGTACCCCATTGAGTGGTTTAAAGAGCCTTAATCCTTGCTTGTAGCGATGTTATGCAAGATTTATGGTCTCCCCAACTGTTCTTTATTTAAATAAGAATGGGCTCCTATCACTCATCATATTATAAATACAGGTGAATCTTTCCCCTATGCCTCAATTCTGTCACTAGAGCTCAAAAATGCCATTCAAGAGTTCCAGAAAGCCACTGCTAAGAAAAAGCCCAATTTTTATCTTACTGCCTTTATTGTGTACATCTTCTGTGTTGAATTTCGTTACCCTAATATGGGATGAAGTTGGGAATTGCTAACCCCCCCATGCATATTTACCATTTCAAGCTCTGGGATAGCAACTATGTGGCTAGGTTTTATGATATATGTGAAAGTTTCCTCGGTCAAGTATATTTTCTGATTTTCAAAAAAGAAGCCCCTGCGTTCTCTCCGGAAGCAAAATATCTCATAGCCACTATGGGAGAATGGTATGTTGGTGAATCATTCACCTATATCATGGTTTATGGCAGCAACGCTGCTCACATGTTGCCTAAGGTCGTGCCAGATAGGTTGGTCTTAGAAGAGATCTCATTTCAGACGGTTACTGTGGGGATTTACAAAAAATGTGTTGCACCAAAGAGGAAAGTTTGGCCTAGGTTTCCTATTACCCTTGAATCCTTGAGCGTACCCACTTCTACTTGGGCATCAGAACTGAGTGACCACATCATGTCACTTAAATTGGTTTTCCAAGCAAAAGGCAACATGATCCTAAAGGGATTGTTGATTTACACCTAAAGCAGAATCATTTTAAAGTAGGTTATGTTCATGAGGAAAATCCTGATGATTTCATTTATTAGGGAGTACATACATTTTCTGAGTCATGGCAAGGGTTGAGAGCAAATAAGAGCAAATCCATATCCTGCAGTACTAGAAGGAGATCAGAGATAGGGTAAAACATTACAGGTCTATGGAATTGGACATCTTGGAAAGGATGATAAGAGACAAGGAAGAAAGAGAAGCTCGAGCTGCAACAAAAGAGGCTCTGATATCCAAAATTGCATCTGTGGAAACCAGCTCAGGATTGGATAAAGGGAAAGCTCTCATGGGAGAAATTCCCCAGACATCTATGGAACAACAGGTTAAAGACTATTTGCCAAATTCAAAGCAGATAAAGCAGAAGCTGAATAGAATGGACTCAACGCTAGATACACAAGAAGTTGCAACCTCTCAGTCAACTGAAGTTTCCTAGATATCCACTGTGGTTGAAAAGACTCAACCTGAACAAACTCAGGTTAAGGAAAAACCTTTAAAGAAGAAAAATATCTCCATTCCTGTTCGTACTATTGATCTAACTCATTCAAAGGAAGAGGAGGAAAGAAGTTCTCATGTGCCTGTTACTATTGAGACAGGTAATGATTTCCAAAATCTCACCAATGGTAGCAATGGTAATATTTCATCCACTCTTCCTCGGCCTCAACCTTCTTATCAGTCTCCTCCCTCTTCTTCTGCAATACTTCTTTCATCAACAATGGATTTATCATCATTTTTCGATGGCTTTGTTGTGACTCCTTTTATGACTGAGCTCTATCAAAATGCCACTATATTACCTCAATCAATCACTCTTGTACCTATGGATAATCCTATTCCTTCATCTGTTGTGCCTCCAGTTTTCAAAACCCCTTGCTATCCCTTCATTCAACTCAATGTCATCCCCTATGTCTGAGAAAATTATTACAGTGTCACCATCATCATTTCTCAAAGCCACTACTGTGCAAATTTCTTCTGCAAAAGCTTCTGTTCATGACATTTCTTCAACTCCTGAAGTAACACTTACTCAGAACATTACTCCCTCCCCTACCACTTCTCATATCACTATGGCTATACCTTCTCAAACCATAACTCAAAATTTATCTTTGATATCCATAGGCATTAGCATACCCCCTATTGATGAAGTCAGAGATGAGTTCAATGAAGACTTTGTAGTATCCTTGGGTGAATGTAGATATAGTAAAGCTGCTAGATCAGTGATAAGATGGGGAAGAAGAGGGGCAGAGATCATAATGATATGGATATGTCAATAGTGAATTAAGTTGTATGGACACAGCAATCAAGTGACCCACAAGCCTATGCTACAGATGCAACTTCTGTTCTAGATGCTTTCACAGGTGCCAATATGGATGCTGTCAATTCTTTAAGCAAAGAGTTTGATAAACAAAAGATAGAAATTGTCAGTTTGAAAGAATCACTAGAGCAGCTCAAGAAACAGCATGAGGCCAAGCAAGATGGACTTCAAGTGAATAATGCTACTCTCAGTGAAGAGCTGCAAAGGGAACATAATGATAATGTCACTTTGGTTCAAAGGTTTGCAGTATTAGAAAAGTAAAATGAAGATGCAACTACAAGTGCAGCTTCATCCTCATTTTCCAGATTTTCTCAAGAAGAATTTAAAGAGCTTTCCATGAGAACTAACAGAGAACAATATTATTTGATATGTGAGTTATTTAAAACTCTATCTGATATATTTGAGACTCACATGGTGTTTGACAAAATGTTTATTATTCTGGAAGACCTGATCGAGAAAAGACAGCAGGACTCAAAATCTTATGATGAGGTCGCAGATTGGCAGAGGTACATGAAGGACAACCCTGATAATATCACTCTTCTCACCAATTTTTAGTTTAAAAGAGCCAGAACTATTTTGAGAGCTTGGGAAGACTTGGATGATACAGTAGCTGAAGCCATAAAGAAAGCTTAGGCTATCTGTGGTAGAATATGGTATGCAGTTGATAATATCATGATAGAATTATCTTTTCCTACCATGGCACTTATTGAAAAGGCATGTCCACCTGGACCGATGATCAAGCAAGTTGAGAAACGAAGGGATGACCAGTAGGAGAACATCAACAAACTTGACCACATCAGCATACATGATGTAGAGTAATTAATCAAACATCTGTTTGCAGTACAAACCAATATCCATGTCTACATCTGAGTTTGGCATAAGTTGGCTAAGAATGAGGTCTAAGATTATAAGTGCAATGCGCGACTTGGCATAGAATTGCCCACTTATCCTGATATCGAGGAACTGCTACGAATTTGGAGGGTGTTGAAATATTTCTTAGGATATTAGCCTTGCTTAGGTTTTTGATCCCCTTTAGGGGAATTCTATTGTTTGTAATAATTATTTAAGTGAGTGATCTCTAATTTATTGAGGACTCTTGAACTTTTGATTTTTGGGAGAAGGGAGACTGATACAAGGTATCGAATAACACTCCAGTTTTTTCCAAGGTTTTGTGTAATTTGTTACAGAGAATTCTTAATAAATACAGTGTTGCAATTCTTATCTCATGTACTTGATCTATCAAATTTCTTTGGCAGGTTTTAGTTTTCTTGTTCCAAATTATCAGATAGTACTGTGAGTCATTTGTAATTGATTAGTGTGTTTATTTAACTCCGATTTATCTCTACTAATTATGAAATGCATTGATAAAGCTTCCTTAAATTTGTTTTATGAACTGTCTTTATCTATTTCTGCAAATGGTTCGGCAGTAAAAATTTTATAGCTTATAAGTCGGTTTTTCAACTAACTTGAGCACTTGCAGGTTATCTTGAATCGTTTAATTCTGATTTACTATTATTTAATTTTTATTAAACAATTTTAATCTCAGTAAGTACAGTTTTATCTTATTTACATTTTTGTCAATATGATGAATTACTTGTTCTTCACACAACTCAAGACAACCTGTAATAATTCTAACACCTTTTCGGAGTAGTTCAGATTTAGATTAGGTTCTTCTTCCCAGTTAGGTTTTAGTTTCCCTTTTCTTTTCTTAACTCTTTGTTTTACTTTCTGGAAAACAGATCCTCTTCTGGATCAAATCCATCCATAAGCCAGCGAAGGCTACAAAAGTGTCCGTGGGGGATTACCCTACCAAACATCTCGAGGATAGAACCTACCTATGTGGGATTGTTTGAAACCTTTAGCTGTGTTTTCTCCGTGTGTTGTAAGCCTTAAGCACCCTAATCAGCCACATACACAGTTGGGGCTTTAACAGGTTGGAATTCTATACCCCGAGTAGGGATTCAATAGGTGTCCTTGAAATCCTGTAGGAGATGAGCTTCAATGTGACATAGAAGGATGACTGTGGCTCAGATCGATGAACCGTCGACTATGTTGGATTCAAGATATCGATATAGTGCTAGCGTTTCCCCTATCCTTTGGATCCATGGACAAGGGATCCTATTTTAGGTCAATTTTGGAAACTATGGTTTTGCTCAGTAATAGAATGTGAAATTTTTGCACATAGGGGTCAACTTTGCAAATTCCTGGACCGAGAAATTTTCGGTAGCTTTCCCAGATGGAAAATTACTAAACATACTTGCATGACCTCCCGGAACATTGTTTTGATGCACAATCGGAGTTCTATGCCCCAGGTAGGGATTCAACAGATGTCCGTGAAATCCTGAAGGAAGTGAGCTTCAATGTGCCATAGAATGATGACTGTGGCTCGGATATCTATGTTTGACTAAGAGTTACATAATGGAATCAAAGAGAAGAAGGATACCTTATTAGTACATTTTGTTCCTAGTATTCCACTTATAATTGAATTGTTTTGACATGCTACTAGGTAAATTTTTACACACAACAAGATTTGAACCCAGAATCTGACAAAATCTGACGTAAAGTACGTTGTTGTCGATTTGCAATGATGAAAAGAACTGTGCCTTATGATTTCTTTAAGCGTCATCGAATTTATGACATCATTATCGTAGGTTTTTCGACGACACTTTTCCACACTAGGTCGTCGGATATGCAATGATAATGTGTTGAATTTACGATGACACTTGAAGGATGAGCCGTCGAATTTCAAACATTCTCTATGTTTTTTCGACGACACTTTGTGACACTAGGTCATCATATCTGCGTAATTAGGTCGTCAGATATGCCACGATAGTGTGTTGAATTTGCAACGACTCTTAAAGGATGAGTCCTTGAATTTTCGACGTCCTTAGGATATTTTTCCACTTAATATTCAGACACATATCAAATAGTATAAACCCATATTTCTAATGGTAATATGGTTCATATCGTCGGATATTCGACGATAGCTGAATTATAAATATAAACATTTTTAAACATTCTGACATGTTTTCTATAGAAGCAACGGACAGTTTGCGAAAATTATTTATTCCTCGACGGATGGTTTGACGAATTGTTTTATTCTTCAATGGGCGGTTGCGGGAATTTTTTTTATTCGACAGACAGTTTTCGGGAATGTTTTTATTCTTCAACAAACCTCCGCTTGAGAAAATTGTGATTTGTGGAACTTTATTTTTTAAGGTTTTTGATAGTATTCATTGAGGAAGTTTGTGACAAAATGTCAAATAGAAATATTCCTGATCCAAACGAACATAATCGACAATTGCTTTCTATACTATGGGATGCAACGAAATGAAGGGGTGATGGAAAATGTTATTGTCCCTGTACTCAATGCAGGGGATTTAAGAGGAGAAGAATATTGTTCTCAACAGCCACAAAACATTGCAGGGAACATGGACACACTGAGGGGGTGAATGAATATCATCCATTTGTAGGCTTAGCATTATAAAGTTGTTTATATTCTTTGCTTTGGTAAATGTATGTATTATTTTATTATTTCCTATATTAACTTATATCTATTGATGTTTTCATGTATTTATAAAGAAAATAAATCCTACGGCATATCGTCCATAGGAATTTCTTTTAGAACAAGTTCTCGAGGATCATGGAGCGTCTATGTTGAATGGAGAACAAGTGAATGATCATATTGAACAAGATGATCATACTGATAGTGTAGTTGAAGATGATGGTACAAATACATTGATCCATGATTCATTTAATGTTCGAATGGATGATGACAATGATAATGAAAATATTGATGACTTCGATGATGTTCTCAATATACCTCTTCACGATAAGGCATATGAACCCCTTTATGAAAGCTTGAAAACAAATATTCTCTCTATTGTATTATTGATAATGAACTTGAAGGTTATGAATGGTCTTTAAAACATATCAATCACTCAGATGCTAAGGTATGTAAAATAATCCATGACATATATACAATCATGATAAAGT
>LPNX010752706.1:184022-232763 GCA_001517045.1 Pseudotsuga menziesii | reverse complement strand
TATATATATTAGTTTGACATTATGATATTAAATACAAATGAGTGAATATATAATTTAAAATTAAAAAACATGAAAATGACAATATATTATTTTATAAAAAATGTGAAAATACATTTTTATGAATTATGAGTACTTTCTTTGAAAATGACAATAATATTATTTTATGAGAAAGTGAATTGTGAGTACTTTACTTGAAAATAACAATAATATTATTTTATGAGAAAGTGTGAAATGACTTTTATTGTGAGTACTTCACTTTATGACTTAAAAGTACTTGTACCACTACCTTGGTTAACTATGGATTTTCATCCACCATAGAAAATGTGACAAATAAGCATTCTTAACTCATGCAATGCCACCTCAACCATGGGGGATGATGTCATCTACTAGAATGTAATTGGTTGATTTTTATAGTACATTTTGGTCCTTTTGAGGCCCATTTTTGACCTCAAATTCTCTCTAATGCCAAATTTATGGTAATATGTTGCAGGTTTCGTGAAGAATACTAGCTTTCCGAAAAGGACAAAATGAATTGGTTTCTTTGGCTTTTCTCTCTCTCTGATTTTCATGATTTGGAAAAGAATGAAAAATCTGCAATAGATAGCATGCATGGTAGTTCATTCGTTCAAGTTGATATAGAATCTATTTTTCCTAATTCCATTGTTGAAAATGAAATTGTTGAAAATGGGCAAATCATAGAATTTGATGACGTGCAATTTCAAGAACAAGAGAAAATGGATGATCATTCAACTTTTACATTAAGCGATAATTTCGAAACTCTTGTTGTTCACAAGACAATGGAAGATAAACCAAAAATTCTTAATTATTCAACTAAATGTGTTAGTGATGATATCGTTTCATCATCTTCCTTTCATGATGAGTTAGTTCCTTTCATTTCTTCACAAAATTCATTAGATCAGAGTTTTGTTAATGATGCTTCTATTAAGGCAGTCAATGAAACAAATTATAGCAATAGAGAAGCATTTACCTTTCTATACTCGGATTCTTACTACTCTTTGTATCCTGATGTTTTTGCTGATCATCGACTACATTTACATGTTAATGATTTTCTAAGGAATACTTCATTATGGTCAGATTTTGATAGGATACAAGGAAATACATTTTTTGAAGATGAAGGATATTTTGAGATCCATTCTGATTTATTTCAAATTTGTCATGAAGAAGATCATAATTTTTCTACTATCGTTACTCATCAGACTCATGCATGTTCATCTATTTTATCTTTAGTCAGTAAGAATTATGATTCAATCTCTGATTTTGAAAGGGATGCACAATTGAAAATTAATTTTCCTCAGTGCAACATGATAATCATATCTGAAGATAATGTCATCAATTTTAACCTTCATGTTAAAAGACACAATGACGTATTTGATCTCCAAATAATACCCAAATGTCATTTTGCTCTTTTTGAATTTAGTCATGATGATATTGCATTAAAAGATACATTTTTTATTGATTCTTTTTCACAAATTTTGAATCATACTTCTGATAAGATTTTTTGTAATCATGATTCTCATGAGAAATCTGTCTTCTTTCGACTTGATTTTTATGATCCGATTTATACATGGTGGGAAGAATCATTTATTAAAAGGTTTCCGTGTCGTCTTTTAGGCTTTGTACATACAAAATTTGATTTAGTTTCTTTTCTTCATTTTGAATTATTCCAGTTTCCAATTCTAATACATGAATTGTTTTCTCTTGCAGGTGTCAAGCTGCACGAATGGCTTCATTGGAAATTTTCATTTACTTAGTTTGTATATATTTTATTAGTTTAGGTTAGGTTTATAATTTAGGATGATTTATGTTTGTTTACATTTGAATAAATGCAGATGCATGGAGTTGAGAAAACATCATTTTAAGAATGAGATGACGATATCATTATCAGGGAAGTAGTTCTTAACTTTCTCTCGTTTTCTTTAATCGTCTCATTAAAAGAAAGCATCTTTCATCCTTTTATAGCTGCATACTCATTAGGATTTATCGTGTTGCTTTGATTTCTGAATAAAACACATTAGATTAATGTCTCATTACTTATCAAAAAACAACTTCGACTAAATTGAAAGATTTAAAAGCAAAATAGGGATACAAATTTTTAAAACTTGTTAATCTATTTTAATATCTTATTTTCTTTTGCTGGTAATTAGTCATATGTTGTTAAGACCTATTTTCTATTTGATGAGATCTTGATTTAACTCATGTGTTATGTGTGTGGAATTTATTTTAAAATTTTCATTCTCTTTACTAAGAGTTTTCTCGTAGACTTTGAAATCCTTTGTTTTTGTAGTGTGCTCAAATAAAACTCATGTATATATTATTTTGCTTTTTCTTTTGATTTTTGTTGTTCTTTTGATTTTTCAAAATCAGGAGAAATGATTCAGATCTTGCAATGTTTTTATGCCATGAAATTGGAATCTGATTATATAAAACATGAAGAAAGCAAGACTTTTAGAAATTTGTTCTTATCTCAGGAATAAAAGAAAAAGAAATTGAACTGTTGCAAACAAAACTACTAGACGAAAACTTTCACTTTATTTCGTTTCTTTTATCATTATCCTCAAATTGTTGGAATTAATGAATATTGAATTCATTATTACTAGGAATTCTATTACTTATTTAGAAATCAGTTCTGGGAAATCAGTTGCAATTTAATAATAAATTAGTTATCTATAGATCATTTACGCTATCTTACTCGTAAAGAGTTTCCTATTATGTTCCCCCATTATAAACATGCAAATCTCTTATGGATGAGCACTTAAATGCTGAGTATGAAGCCTTCTTTAAACTTATTAGCTTAGGATATAAGCCGTTGGGTAGAATGGGTTAAAAGAGGTACCCTTTCGAGGTTATGGACGCCTGCGGGTAGGAGGGCTCCGTCTATGGCATACTTGGATTCCAAATCATATATTGTTATACATACAAAAATCTATAAGACTCCAAGGTCATCCCACACTCGTGAAGAGTTTCCAATGCAGCTTACCCATTAATAAATTGAGAAGTTCTAAATATTCATGTTTTATCTTATCTTGGGACTCGAACGGTAGGATGCATGGTTAAAAGTCAACCCTTTCGAGGCTATGGACGCCTGCGGGTAGGAGGGTCATGACTATAATATTGGGATCATATATTTAAAAACTGGTTGAATATCAAAATTGCATTGTATTTCCCGGGACTAATTTCTTTTGGAGTCTTATGTTTTCTGAAAAAACTTAAAATTCGTATCATTTTTTAAGGTAATTTCTGAATAATGATAAAAGAATCGAATCTGGTATTAGTTTGAAAGCTAGTCTTATCACAAGGCACAGTTCTTTTATCTTCAAGAAAATACTAATCTAAGTTAAAGAAAAATTTTCTTATCTTGCTACATACACAAGTCAGATTTCATGTTTTCGCAGAGACAACTGTTTCACCCAGTCAGTCGCCATCTGTTGTGCCCCTACCCAACAGCCTTTAAAAAACATTATTTCATCAAACAAAATTGTATTTTGTTTTGATGAAATGTTTGAATTTCATATAGCAAAACTAAAGAATTGACAGCTACTGAAATGGTGACATTCCAGAAGCTACTGAAACATGAAATTCAATGTTTTTAAAGAAAACCTTTGCAAACTATGGATTAGTTGACAAAATTACTATTTTGAAATTATTATTTTGAGTGGATAAGTGTTAATAATTTTTCATAACCTAGTATTGATTTCTTATCCGAATATTTATCATTTAATTTTATTATGTGATTTTGTTATCATAAACATTGATAAGGTTTTGAAATTGGGAGGCTGATTATGGTATTGATGATACCTTATAAATGCGTAATTTTGATTCAATTATTCAACTTGGTAATTCAGATTCATTTAACGATGGATATTGAAAGATAAAACCATGCATTCAATTTAAGAGTTTGAAAAATATTTTACTAAGCCTATCTTATTATTTTTGTCACATTATTAAAAATGTTGAATAAATAAAGATCAAATAAGTATATTTATAATTAATAGATTTTATTTATTTTTTATTATTTATACAAGATAAATAAATCTTTTAATTATTTTGTATAAATATAATAAATAAAGTTCTTTGATCTTTTAAATGTTTACCTAGAAAATCAGGTATAATTAACACTTTATTTTAATTTTATCATATTTGCAAAAATACCAGGAATTAATGTGAATTTTATAAAGGCTTAGAAATGAGCATACTTTTCATTTTATTGAAGATTATTGTCTGATTTATCCATTGGTTATTTGAATAACGGCACGTGGTTATTAATGAAGATTGAAGGAGATATCAATTCAATGGAAAAAATTGTGAATTTTGTTTTATCCACAACGGGATTCTCATATTAAACCAGCTATCTGTCCTCCGATATTGTAGAGATTTGAGAGATGCTAGCCGAATCTATGGATTATTATATTGCTAATAATAATAAAACAAATATCCTGTAGATGCTGAAATGTTTTAATTGCACATATTGAAACAAATCACAGATTTTGAAAACGCCAAAAGAGCTGGAAAAATCATTGGTTAAGCTATTTATTTTCTCATGATTGAATTCTGTTTACCCCTCTTTCTTTTATTAGGTTTTTTTTGTTTTTCATGTGCAGATGCTAAGGAGATTATTATGATTCTGGAAATTGCCAGGAGACAAATTTTATTCTCTGTCAGTTATTAAAAACGCGTTTTCAAATAACAGGCGTTTTTCCAGGACACATTGTGAGCAAATGGAGATAGATATTAAAAATCTGCCACATGGGTTTTTTTCAGAACGGACCCGTTTAGTTCTACTTGTCAGGATTTTTCCAAAAAGTGATGGATTCTGGGAGATTTCGGGGGTTTTCTGGACGCGATTTTTGCAGTTGCGGCCGGCAAAATTTCGCCTGTGTAAAACCTAATTTGGATTCCGTTTTTGGTTATTTAAGCAAACTGAAATTTGCTGGATTGGGAGGTGGACATGGAGGCTGCCAAAGCTGAAGATATTTCTCTCTTATTAGCTCAGAAAACACTGCTGCCTGAGGTCGATAGTTGATGGAGAGGAGACAACAAGACTGTGGTTTGATTTATCTGCAATTTTAGACAGCTATCTGTCTTCAGCTACGATATGTTAAACTGGTGATATCTTTAATATATGTTTATAGTTTGTATACTTGGCATATAGTTTTGATATCTATCAGTCTTGTCATTTCTTTTCTATTTTAATTATGTCTGTTATAATTCTCTAAAGAATTGTGCAAACATACATGTTTTGGATGATTATCGATTTCTAATGTTTTCAATTATGCTGATATGTCATATTATTTAATTAATGATCGACATCATTTTTTTATATAATATGTAATGATTACTGTATGATTTTGTTAATGTTTAAATTTCTTTAGATATTATAAAGTGTATTCATGCAGTATTCCTATCAGCATAATTCGATTCCAGGTTTAACATTCTTTTCACTTTTGATTAGGATAAGATCGAGTATAGATTAATATGCTGTTTCTTTAAACTATTTTATGGAAAAGAGCCAGTGAATCACATTCATGATTAAACTTACAGCAAAATAACACAATTTCTTTTCTTTTCATTATGTTATTAACAATTCATTAAATCAGAATTTAATATTTATACTGCTGTGAGATTAGTCTTTGATTTTTGTAATTGATGTATATTTGTTAATAATACAATTTTGTAATTATTTTAACATGTTAATATTTGACTAATTTTGTGATTATTATATTATAAGTTAAGATTAATTGCATAGATTTAGTTCATAGACTAATTTAATTATATTAATAATTCATTAGTAATTAGATTAATTAGTTTAATTTTGTACATTTGTTAACAAGTTTGTTGTGTATATTTGTAGGTATTTGATAGATTTAACAATAGCTTTGTTTTAGTTTTAGACTTTCAGGCTAACAGAACCTTTAAACCTGTCGGAAGCAACCATCCCAAACAGCTTGGAACCTGCTCTAAGGATCTCGGTCTGGGTTGCCTTCCCTGTTACGTGCATATTCACATATGCCCATCAACAAGAGTCTACAAGGTAAGTCTAACTTCCTTCGATGTTTTATCGTTAATTATGCCAAGATCACAAAAGGTTTTGTGCACCTTCTTAAACAGGACACCCCATTTGTATGGGATGAAACTGCACAACTCGCATTTGAGGCATTAAAGAAAGCTTTGTTGTCAGCTCCTTTATTACGCCCGCCAGATTACTCTAGGGATTTTTTATTATATTTGGCCGCGTCGGAGTCTACCATTGGGGTAGTGCTAGTTCAGGAGGATGACAAGCTCGTTGAGCATGTTGTCTATTATCTTAGCTGCGTTCTAGTTGGGCCTGAGCTTAAGTACTCTCACGTCGAGAAGTTAGCCTTAGCGGCTGTTTTTGCTGTACAGAGGTTACGGCACTACATCTTACTGAGGACCACTACTGTGGTGGCAGATGTAAACCCTTTCCAATATGTTTTATCTCGACGGATTGTTGGGGGAAAATTCAATAAGTGGATAGTCATTCTCCAAGAGTTTGACTTGGTTTTCCAATCCGCTAAATCCAAAAAGTCCTTAGTTTTTGCTGAGCTTATAGCAGAATTCCCTATGAAATAAGATGTAGTGGTTCAAGATGACTCATTCCCAGATGAGCACATCTTTCTTATATCCACCTCTGATCCTTGGTATGGAGATATTCTTATATATCTCTAGACTTTGAAGTACCCTACCGCTTACTCTAGGGAAGACCGACGCAAGTTACGTCTTCATGCTAAAAACTACCTCATAATAGGAGATACATTGTATCGACGAGGGGTAGATTTTGTCTTGTGTCGCTGCCTTACTCATGAGGAAGCAGAGATTGTCCTAAATGATTCCCATAGCGGAGCGTGTGGGGGTCATTTATCTGGGTTAGCAACGGCCCAGAAGATATTACGTGCCGGATATTTCTGGCCCACCATCTTTAAAGATTGTGTGGAGGCTGTGAAACGTTGTCATCCATGTTAGTTTTACACCAGAAAAATGCGGTCGCATCTTGCTCCCTTGTTTCCTGTTGTCTCAGTAGGCCCCTTCATGAAGTGGGGGATCGATTATATGACATGCAACCCAGCCTCGACTGGGGGGCACAAATACATCATTGTCGCTGTCGACTATTTCACAAAATGGGCAGAGGAAATGCCTACTTTCAAAGACAATGGGGAAACGGCAGCTTACTTCGTGTTTAATCAGATTATTGCGAGGTTTGGTATTCCCAAAGTGATTGTCACTGACCATGGCAGTCATTTCCAAAATCACATGATGACAGAGCTGACCAGCATGCTCAGATTTCGACAAGAACGTTCTTCTCCTTATTATCTGTAAACAAATGGTCAGGTTGAGGCTGTAAACAAAACTTTGAAAACTATACTTAAACGTACTATTAATACAGCCCATTCAAATTGGCACGTCATGTTATATCCTACTCTTTTGGCTTATCGAACCAATGTCAAAACTGCTACGGGTTTTTCCCCCTTCCAACTCGTTCACGGGGTGGAAGCTATTACGTCGATTGAATGCGAAATCCCATCCTTGCAGATAGCTATTCATGTGCTACCTGACACAACTAAGCTTGAAGAATGATTGCTCCATTTAGAACATCTTGATGAGCAACGTAGAAATGCGTTGATTGCAAATCAAGCCCATAAGAATAGGGTTACATCTCAATATGATAAAACTGTCAAACCTCGGGTTTTCTCTGAGGGGGAACTTGTCTTGCTCTGAAACCAAGATAAAGAGCCTCTGGGGGCAGGAAAATTCAAGGCTATGTGGTTGGGACCCTATGTTGTGTCTAAATTTTTTAGCAAAGGCGCATATGAATTAGTATATTATGATGGGAATAAGCTGCCTGAGCCTAGAAATGGGCTCTATTCAAGAAATACTATGACTAGGCTTAGCACTTTTTCTTGTATATTAATGTATGTATTTTTATGTACATTAGGTTGTCAGTTTCGTTTTTTATACTATATGCTGGTTGTTGCAGATGTCTTCCGAGATGTATGTAGGTTTTGTTGATGGCACCAGCCGTCACACTTGTAACCTGGCTTCGGAAACATGGGTTATCTACTCCCCTTCAGGACAGCTTGTTGCCGCGGGTGGCGCTTGTCTAGGTCCTGCTTCCAATAATGTTGCTGAGTATAGGGCTGTGATTGAGCTCCTATGGGATGCCTTGTCACGAGGCATCACCCAGCTTGAAGTCTGTTTGGATTCTCAGTTGGTTGTTTCCCAGCTCAATCGAGCTTACCAGGTGCATAATCCTACATTGTTACGTCAGTTCATGCAAATATGTTTACTGGAAAGACATTTTGAAGTTATTACTTTTAATCACATTCCACGAAACCAAAATTCATTAACTGATGCATATGCTAATTATATTTTGGACTGGCATCTCACACACATTCCATAAAATATACAGCAAATACATAAGAAACATTTGTAAATAAATTGACAACCAAACACAAATATATATATATATATATATATATATATATATATATATGTAAATATCTGTTATAGGTAGGTCAAGTCTTATCCGTAGATCCCATCATGTACAAAATATACAAAAAGTGGATCAACATCCATCAAAATTCCCTAGCACTAAGACTGCCTACCATGGCCACTAGGACCTCCTTGGTCCCCGTGATCTCTATGCCCCCTGGCTTCCTCAGCCTCCTCTGCTTCGGCAGCCTCCACTGCATCTCTATATACACATACTGCTCTGGCTACCCGTCTGAAAAGACGTAACCAGGTCGGGGAACTCCAACTACGGACTCCTGCATAGCTACAGGGAGATGCTCTATCTGTATCGTAGGTACTCGCTCGGTCAGCCTACCTAGATTCGCCTCGAGTACCGTGATCAATCCTGGGTCTCCCCCTGCAACAGGACGTACGAAGGTACTTGGGTGCCCTATAGGACGGACCGGTCCAATATCTGCATTTTGACACATAAAGAGGGTTTAGACTTGTGCATATGTATATATCCTATCATTTGAAAATCCATAAAAATTTGATAATGATAAAAAATAAAAATGACTTACCCATCTCTCCCCATGCTCCTCCTGGAGGGAGGACTAGGTCAGGATCACCTCGGAAATCTAATCCAACGTATGGAAACTGCTCCAACGCCGGCACCTATCGTTCCCACCATGAATAGAAATCATCGTCATACATGTTGTGTACTACATCTCCTTCTCCTTGACGGAGGAAAATATCTCCCCACCGGCTCAGCCTCGGCTGCCGTGGATGATGGACTTGTAAGGGTATCGCAGGGCTCATAGTTGGCACCCTCTCAAAGAAGAACGCTAGCAATATACTAGCATAGCCAAAGTTCTTCCGTCTCCCCCTCCTACAGTCGGACAATTGCCTCCTCATGATGGGGGCAATCCCTGTACACCAATCAAAGAGTGTGCCTCTAAATCAGTCCACCGCCACTCTCATTTGAGTCCTGGTGGCCATGTGTAATCCTGCTGACCCTGAAAGTCTCACTATAGTATTGGCCAATACCTGTAATGTAAGATCCTGAATATCTCCTATGAGAACCCTGCTGCCTTTCTTTTGAGTACTCGGCCTGTAGAATACATCGATATAGTTCTGGACACTCAAGGGGTCCCCACCCCTGCCAGTGCCCTCGAGGTTCACCGGTGCCCCTCGATGTGATAACCCGGTTATGAAGTAGATGTCCTGTGTGGTAAGCTCCAAAGTCTCACCCTGGATATTGAACATCCCCAGGTCATGGTCCCAGTAATGGACTAAGAACTCTAATATGCGGACATTGGCCCGCATAGGTGATGTGCAAAAGAACTTGAGTAGCCCACTATTCCGCAATGCTTGGATGGTAGGAGGGCTTTGGAGAGCCGCTTGGTCCATCATCTCATGTTCCCTCTCCCTCCACTCCAGCACCATGTTTTCCCTGACAAATAAACATAGTTTAATTCAGTATTTCACCATAAAAATTTAAAAATTTTGACCATTTTTAAAGCTTTTATCCTTTGCACAGCATGCGCGACTGTCCATTGGGACAAGTCGCGAGTCATTCGCGACTTTCCTATGCAGCAAGTCGCGCATGAAACGTGTATTCGCGGCTTTCATGCGTAGCAACCCGCAAATACATTTTGTTATTTTTTATGTTGATGAAATAAACTGAATTGACCATCAATTTTAAAATTTGTTTGAATGAAAATGAAGAGCTCAGGGTGTAGAGTTACCTGTAGCTGACGGATCTGAATTTCGACGGTCCAATTGTCCACGGCAAGTGATTAAAGATAGAGGGTAAACTTTCCTTTTTTGGTTCAAAAAGTGCAAATGGTAAGAAATGATTTGATTTTCAAACTATTAATAGAAAAATATTTCGTAAAGTGGGTCTTTCTCTATAGTTTGAAATGTCAATTGACTAATATTACCCTTTTTGTGCCCTAGAACAGGTTTACCTACTTTTACAAAGTTTTGATGCTTCTATAGGGTGGTTTTTGCTCTTTCCAACACTTGTTGGCATCTTATCACTCCACATTAACCTTAGTACTGAACATTTTTGCCACAGACTATGGTATTTTCAGCCATTATTCCCTTGTCTCTACCACTGTTCTTCCGTGGCTAGGATCCCTTTTCATGAGTATCATTCTTATATGCCATTGCCATCCTTTGACACTCATTTCCGTCACTGTTTCAGGCCCAGGGGTTTCCTCATAGCTACTTTTCATGCCAAATAGAGCTTCTTATGAATCTCTCTTTACAAGCTATCCCTTTATAGGACTCCCCGCCCTTATGGAGTTTCTTTAGGCCCATGTCTGACTCCTTCAAAACAGACTTAACTGCCGAGTTATCTCGTCCGTTCAAGCTCATTATAAAGAATATGTGAACGGGCATCCGCATTGGTGGTAGGTTATCTCTTTCTCAGACCATGCGGAATAATACGAGAAAGGATCACTCTCTTTTCTTCGGAATTGAGAAGAGTATTCTCAGGTATAGGTTTATCACTTTTCCGGACCTGAGGGACTAAATTTACATAAAACGAAGGCCTGGTTTGAGCTTAGTTTTCTCTTTTTCGTGCTCTGGACCTAAACATGAAAAAGATTCCGAGTGTACTTTGTGTCTTTGTCATGCTCGTTAAACACTAAAGATCAAAGCAATGAGTTTATTGTTGTAAGCCCCATTTCTCGTAACCAAATGGATCTTTCCGAGTGATCTTGCTTTCCTTCACACTCGTAAAACTCAAGCTATTTTATGCTGTTATGGAAGGAGCGTTGGGTAGGTGGTAATTTAACCTTTTTTGGACCTCCCCGACTATGTACGAAAAAGGTTCACCTTTTCTTCTTCGGAAGTTAAGAGAGTTCTTCTGTGGTTTGTTTTATACTTTTTCGGCCTCAAGAGACTAAATTGGACGAAAAAGGACCCCCCTGGAGTCTTCTTTGGCATTTTTAGACTCTCTAAATGTGAAAATACCGCATGAGCATGTATTAGTTTGGGCTCATTAAATCCACGAATCAGTGTATCAAGCATTATTTTCCCATCTCTTCAAGCTTGTTAAAAAATGAAGAGGGAACCGAGTTTACTTTCTTGGACTCGTTAAAACTTAACAGGGAAGGTAAGGAAGAAGTTTTCTCTTGTTTTTAGTAATGGCATCTTGTCATCCTTGAACATAGCACTCTTTTCTTTCTGATATCCATGTTTCAGTATACACTTGTGTTTAGCTATCACTTTGAGTTTTGACTCCTCCTCTTGTCCATTATACCTAGGGAATCTGATCATGTCTCCTACATGACAGATAAGTCTAGTTGTTCTATCTATCTGTTGTATGCTTCCTTGGGTCATCTCTGTGTCATGCTCACTATTCAAGGATTACACCTAATGTTTGATCTATCACCTGATCCTATTATTGTTATATCTGTTATCCATTTACTTGTGTCTACCTTCTTTTGCCCAGTTCCTAGTCACTCTTGTGATCTGTTGGAGGATCTATTGCCTCCCCTATCACAGTATGGTTCCGTTGCAGTACTTCCTGATGACGAAGACCTAGAGTTTTGACGATGGTACCTCTGGATTCACTTTTATCATTGGTGAACTCCTTTGCTTCAGTTGTCAATTATCATCTATTGGTTGACAAACTGTTGAATCCTCTCCATGTTCCACTTCAACTTACCCTTATTCACATGGCTTGGATTGTACTGGTTCTTTGCGATCTTTTATGAAGACCTTAGTTCCTCACTCATGAACTAAGTTGCGCAAGACTATGTTCCATTTCTATATCCAGCTTCCAGATCTTTAAAGACTCATCATTATTGTATTGTGGCTTTGCTCCACCTTTGTAAATACGTGGTTTTTACCCGTATCATATGATGTCCTCAAATATTGTAAAGGAGCTAGTGTTCCAGTAAATTGAACATAGCATCCTCAGATGTAACTTTGTAAATGACATCTTTATGTATTTGTTTCAGGTACTCCTTTTGCTCCACTAGATTTCTGAGTTTCTCCTGAGTTTAATATTATAATGTATTTCGGCCATCATTCCCCTCTGACCTCACACATTAGGGGGCATCTGTTATACACCTGAATGGCACCTCTTCGTCCGAGTGCTAATATCCCTCATGTCGGCACACAAAAGGACACTTATGGATTGAGGTTTCCCATATTCACTATACCTTGGCTTATGATGAAGTACATTCCCTATATACCCAGCTGGTTACTTTTCCATTTTGCCATGTTGAGTTGTATTCGCGACTCTTTATATTGACAACTCGTGCATCATTCGCGAGTATCCTATACAGCAAGTTGTGAATCCTAGTATTCGTGGGTTGCTCTTCTATATAGTCGCGAATCATTCACGGGTTGCTCTACTACAGACCCATGAATGGTTTTCTCAACATTAAAACATAAAACCACACGCTAATGGAAGATTAGTTTACTCATTTAACTTAATCTTCTTAACTACTACAACCTCCCTAACCTTCGAGAACTGCCTCATTTCATCCATATAAATAGAGGCCTTGGGGAGGGTGTTGGATAGTCATACTTGGAGAGCAAAGTTATGCTGGTGGATTGTCTACAGAAATCTTTGGAGCAGAGAAACTCAGAGTCCTTTGGTGACAGAGGAGTCCTTGTTCAGACATTAGGTTGTAACCTAAACTCTCTTCTATTATTGTTAATAAAGATATTACTTCTTCCATATGTGTTCATATCTTGTAGATTGGTAAATGTTTACATTTCAATATGATATATGAATTGCCTAACCTGCATTTATATATATGAATCATTTTGTATCTAGAAGAGTGTTTATTAACAGGTGAAGGAGGAACTATCCTGTAGACTTTGGAAGTGGATCAGAGAGGGAGAAGATAGCAAGGATCAGCCTTCGTTTAATACAAGTAAGTCCTTCTACTTTCCTATTTCCTATTCTATGCTTTTAGAGTCAAACTGTCTGCAAGTAATGAGTATGTTGGTAACCCCCCAGACCTAGGTTATTAGGTGAATTATCCTGTACAACACAATTCAAAACAAAAAAACTAAAAGTACCCTTTTGAATAGAACACATCAATGTTGAGGACCGTGATTTTTCAAAAAAAATTCATCGTTTCTTTAAGAAGTTATTGAATTTTCATTTCAACGAATTCTATTAAATTTTGAAGCAATCCAGACACCTTCTAAGAAATATAATAAATAAAATTAGTGTATCACACCAATTTTAACAAAATTTGCATCTATAGAAAGTAGATTAAATTATGCAACTAATAATATTATTTTTGAAGAGAAATTGTAAGTATTTGATATGATCCGATCTCTCCGAAATTGGAAGAAGAGTGAGAAATGGGATGGAATTCCATTTTTGAAAATTTACTGGTTTTCGGTCGAATAAATATTTCGGCCGAAATTTACTTTTAACGGTAATCGTTAATTTTAAACTTAAAAAGTTAGAAATATAGTTCTTTCTAACTTTAAAGTTAACAGTTTCCGTAAAAGTAACTTTCGACCGAACAAGTTTTTCAGCCGAAAGTTAGTTCTATGTTTTCAGTCGAAAACATAAATTAGTTCAGCCAAAAAGTTACGAAATATGGATTTGGAAAAATTATTCGCACAGAATAGACACCTAGATTCATGATTTCACCCGTTTTCTAATTTCGTGTGTATATTTTTTATTTTACTCTTCTGCATGGTTTATATATCTTAATGGTTCTCATAATTATATATTTTATATGTACTTCAAATCAAGCAGGCAAGTTCCAAGTCAAAGATATGAATGCATATATCGAACCTAGTATAGATGAGCTACTGAAGTTATGGAATGGCATTACTATGTATGAATTATCTAGACCAATACGGAAAAGGTAATTTCAAGTCCATGCAATGGTTGTATGGACAATACACGATGCCCCTCGGTTAACCCAATTTTGTGGTTTGTATTTTTAAGTTCCACTTTAATTGCATTTAATTATATGAAGTAGTTAATATAGTTTATATATAATTATAATTAACATAGATATTCCATATCTATATATTGTAGGTCTTAAGAGAAAGGGTAAATTTGCATGTCTAGTTTGTGGTCCTAAGATAAAATCTCGTCACTCAAAAATATTGAGAAAGGAGGTGTTTGATGAGTATAGGAATTTCCTCTCTAAGAATCACAAATATAGAACAACCGAAAAAAATATTTTCAATGGGAAGTAGGAGACTGCATTAAAACCAGGGAGAATGACACCTCACCTTTGGAAGATGCAATACAATATAAATCTTCAACCTAGTACGTATGGATCATCGTATATGAATTGTTATGTATTTTAATTTTTATTGTGAGTTGTTTACTATAGTGGCCATATTTGATTTCTGATGTAATTTATTTATAAACTAATATTCATGATGTCCATTGTGATCATGAAGGCATTAATGGGCTTCCACAAGGAATGAAAAGTTATCCTATATAATTCAACAGGTTTCCCTACTATAAGCACCTACAAATTGCTCATTTGTTTGATATAATGCATATTGGAAAGAATGTGATCGAAAAATTATAGCGACTACTAGAGCTAAGGAGGGAGAAACATAAAATTGTGAAATCTTTCAAAGACATTCAAGAAGGAAACCATGCAATGAAAGATGTCATCCAATTTCATAGCAATGGAGACCAAATTAACATAAACTCAATTCCATGGATGTTTATAGAGCAGCAAAGAAATGTTGTCAAAGAAGTAATGCGGAAAATTAAATTTCCCACTGGATTTTGTGTGAACTTGAAGAATATCATAACAAAAAAGGTGATTTTGTGGGGGTCAAAACACATGATTGGCACGTCCTCATCAAGGTAATTATTATTGTTATGTCCATATAATTTTTTTTTCATGTTATTGCATAATTTTTTTTCTTGTTTGTATACTCTTTGTTTAAAAAATGACGTGGTTTGTATATTGATACAGTATGTTCTACCTCTCTCTCTCCAAAACAACTTCGACAACAATGTCATACAAGTTTTATATAATCTTGGTAAATACATGAGGTAACTAGCGATTAGTTTCTTATGCTTGGTGTTTCTTTAATTCTTCATAAAATTTATATTTGTTTTTTGTGCACTATTTCATGATATGGAATTTAATGTTTTTTTTGTTAAATATCATTATTGGTTTGTGTCACTTGTAGATGGTTGAAATCTAAAGAAATCCATAAAGAAAATATAAAGTATTGGATGAGAGAAATTCCTCATCTCATGTGTGAAATGCAGAAGCATCTACCTTCAGCATTTTTCAATGCACAAGAACACTACCTCATACACCTAGTTGAGGATATTGAATTGTGTGGACCTATGCACTCAAGGTCCATGTGAATGGTTGAGAGACACTTGAAATTTATGAAGGGTTTGGTGAGACAACAAGCACATGCTGAGGGTTCTATGATGGAAGGATATATGGTATACCAAAACATGTTGTATGTTAGTGAATATCTTCCTAATTTAGCGTCAAAGGTCAATTTACGTCGCATTTGTGATCCAGAATCCAATAACAAATTTGAAGGGGAGTACCTAAAAAGGAAAGGTAGATCGAGGAAGGTGAAAGGTAATTATTAGCTAGTGGATGTTAATTATATCATTCATATTCTACTTGCGTTTTCAATTTATTGCGTCAATTAAGAGCATATACTTTGTTCAAAAAATTTAGATTTGTCTTGAATTTTAATGTTTATTTCCATCAAGCAGTTGGTCAAGACTGGGATGGAATTCATTTATACATCACAAAGAATCTTGACTGGATGAAGGTATGGATTGAACGATGTGAACAATTGGGTCATGGAATATCATGGGAAGGTGTGGCTTCATTGGTAAAAGCAAGACATCGCAATGGAGATAGAAATATTACAGAAAGGGAAATCTATTTAGCATATGGTTTAAAAGATAAAATGGCAAGCATATTAATCAATCACTCTAAATATTTTATTTTGCAAATTACATTTTGAAGTACATGTTGTTCTTTTTCATGTATTGCTGCATAACTATTGAATAGTTGTGTAATATTTTTGTGTATTGCTTATTGTAGGTAAAACACCATAAGGCTATGGCCTGCAATTGTTGTATATATCGCATAAAAACAAAGAAAACATCATATTGTGGGATATCTGCAGTGTTTGAGGTTACCAATGTTTCATCTAAAAGTGACAGACATCCAGAACTCTCAGAAAATCAATACTATGGGTATTTGGAAGATATTCTACAGTGTGACTTTAAATCCTTCAAGGTAATTTTGTCTGTTGTCAAATGGTACAGGTTACGATTGAATCAATGTGATCCCGATAAAAATATTATTGAACATGATAATGGATTTACCATGGTAAATACAAGGTTGTTTGAGCCAGGATTGAAGCCCTATGTTCTTCCAATCCAATGTGGATAGGTATTTTACTCGGAGGTTCCAGGTAAAGCAGGCTGGTCATTTGTTTTGAGACACGATCCAAGGGGAAGGCCGGTAAAGTATAACCTAGACGACGGTAATGAAGAGGGTTCTCTAGAAGAATAATAATATGATGAAGAGCATGATGAACATGAGTTAGATGATGATGATGATCCAACAGAATATGCCCAAGAATTATTTGAATAAGATGATTTAGTAGACAATGCCCATGAAGATTATATCGATGATGACATGATGAGCGTAATTGACTTAGATGACGATGATGATATGTCCAATCCTTACAATGTTGACTCTAGATTTGATGATACGGATGATGACTTAGATGAATAAGACGATGAAATATATTGAAAGGTAAATATTTCATTAGACTTATTCTTTTATCTTATTTTTTTAAAAGAGTTACTAACATCATCATCATCACCATCATCACCATCATCCTCATAATCATCATCATGTTGATCATCATCGTCACTATCATCATCATCATCATCATTGTTGGAATCATCATCATCATCATCATGAAGAGCATCATCATCATCTTCATTATCATCATCATTATTACCCTCATCATCATCATCATAATCATCATAATCATAATCATCATCATCATTATCATCATCATCATAATCATCATAACATGATAATCATCATTATCATTATCATCATAATCATCATCATCATCATCATCATGATAATCATCATTATCATCATTGTCGTCGTTGTCGTCGTCGTCGTCGTCATCATCATCATCATTGTCTTCATCATCAGTATAATCATCATTATCATTATCATTATCATCATCATCATCATCATCATCATCATTGTCATTGTCTTCATCATCATGATAATCACCATCATCATCATCAGCATCATCATCAGCATCATGATCATCATGATCATCTTCATAGTCATGATGATGTTCAACACCAACATCATCACCATCATGATCATGATCATCATCACCATCATCATCATCACCACCATCACCATCATCTTCATCATGTTGATCATCATCGTCTTCATCCCCATGATAATCATCATCATCATCATCATCGTCATCGTCTTCATGATGATAATGATGATGATAATCATCATCATCATCTTCATCTTCATCATCATCATCATTATCATGATTTTCAGCATCATCGTCTTCATCATCATTATGTTCATCATCATCACCATCCACATCACCATCGTCATCATGTTGATCATTATTGTCTTCATCATCATGATAATCATCATCATCATCATGATCATCTTCATTATAATCATCATTATCATGATGTTCAGCATCATCGTCTTCATCATCATGATGTTCATCTTCATCACCATCATCACCATCATCATCATGTTGATCATCATTTTCTTCATCATCATCATCGTCGTCGTCTTCATCATCATAATAATCATCATCATCGTCTTCATCATCATCTCCCTCGTGATGTTCATGGTGATGATGATGATCATCATCATCGTCGTCGTCATCGTCGTCGTCTTCATCATTGTCTTCATCCTCATGACCCTCGTCATCATCATCATCATCATCATTATCATCATCACCATCATCACCATCATCTTCATCATGTTGATCATCATTGTATTCATCTTCATGAATATCATCATCAACATCATCAGTATGTTGATCATCATTGTCTTCATCATCATCATCATCATCATTTTCTTCATCATCATGATAATCATCATCATCATCGTCGTCGTCGTCGTCATTGTCATCGTCATCTTCATCATCATCATGATGTTCATCATCAAAATCCTCACCGTCATCACCATCATCTTCATCACCATCATCATCGTCGTCATCATTATCATCATCATCACCATCATAACCATCATCTTCATCATGTTGATCATCATCTTCATCATCATCATCATCATCATCATCATCATCATCATCATCAGGATGTTCACCATCATCATCTTCATCATCATGTTGATGATCATCATCATCCATCATCATCGTCGTCGTCATCATCGTCGTCATCATCATCATCGTTGTCATCGTCATTGTCATCATCTTCATCATGATCATCATCATCTTCTTCTTCTTCTTCAACATCGTCGTCATTATCATGATGTCCAACATCATCGTCTTCATCATCATTATGTTCATCATCATCATCACCATCATCACCATCATCATCATGTTGATCATCATTGTCTTCATCATCATCGTCATCATCATCATCGTTGTTGTCCTCATCATCATCGTCTTCATCATCATGACCCTCATCATCATCATCATCATCATCATGACCCTCATCATCATCATCATCATCATCATCACCATCACCATCATCACCATCATCTTCATCATGTTGATCATCATCATCTTCATCATCATGATAATTAGATGTAGCATCAATCTTCTCCATGAACAAAAATCCAATCATGAGACTTGATCAATAAGACAATTCAAAAATGCATGCGCTTCTAGACATACTGGCCACTAAGTAGCTTATCTTCCTTGTTTCTAGTATGACATTGAATTTAGATTTTTATTTTTCGACATTTTTTATTATTAAGATAAAAGTGACTTTATGGCAAAGTCAAAAGTTATGAGAAAGTTAAAATTTAAGATAGATTGTATGAATAATATGATCATTCTCAATTTAAAAGTAAATATAATAACAATGACCAATTTTATAAAAATAAACATTTATATTAAAATCAAAGTATTATTTGTTAACTTTTTATATCATAATATTTATTTTGTGAAATATTTTTAATAATTTTATAAGTAATTATTTTAGATATTTTAAGATCAAGAATAAATATATTAGATGGTGGATGATTATTAACATATAGGATAAAGAATTACAAAATCATTGTAACATTTTAATATCAAGAATGTTAAAATATACTACCATCTTACCTTATTAAATGGATAAACATAGGAAATATGTTTTTATTGGACATTTTTGTGGAATTTATTTTTCCTTTTATATAGGGTTTTTGTGAAAATTGGGTCATGGTGCTCCAATGTGACAAGCACATTGATACTTTGAATACAAGAATGTATTAATGCTCCATGAATTTCCTACATTATTTTATATATGTGTGTGTGTGCGCTTTGAAATCAAGGTTAAAGATACTAGATGGGAGGTTTTAGTGAAAATTGGGTCATGGTGCTCCAATGTGTCAAGCACATTGATACTATAAATACACTTGAAGAGTCTAGGGTAAACATGTGTTAAAGAGTCTTAATTTCTAAAAACCAAGAATTATTAAAATACAACCACCTAACCTTATAAAATGGGTAAATTCTATTTGGTAGCAGTACTAGGAAACAAATTTTTATTGAAAGTTTATGTGGATCATACGACCTTAAATATTCAAATACAGTTTTTAGAATTGTAATGGAGAAGGTCATTTCAATCTTAAGAGATCCACCATGAAGCTGAAGAAACAATGAAATGGTTGATACCTTTAGTATGTTATACACAACCAACGTAGCCATCTTCCATATGCTTACTAGTGAATATTAATCCTCACTAACGCATGGTTATTGCACCTTAACTTTGAATTAAAATATTTATTGTAACAAAACCATAAGAATGTTAAAAAAGTGCATGTATGTATCACTTCAATGCCTTGTCTACATTCCTAATATTTAAAGAATGCTTTGTAGCCATCTTGACTTTATGAAAAAATGTTGAAAGGTAGATGTTCCCACTTCTATAGAAAGTTTCGTACACACCACAAACTTATATTTGATAGAAATAAGGAGATAAAACACCTATACAACCTTAATATAATTGTAGTTTAAATTTTAAAATCTAATTTACAATAGTCCCGTGCAATGTAAAATTGTAATGTAATTGAATTTTAAATATTTATTTTGCAATTGTAATGTAATTGAAATTTTAAATTAGAATTGAATTGCAATGTGTAATTGGAAGTGAATTGTAATGTGATTGCAATTTAAATTTTAAATTGTAATGGAATGGAATTTTGAATTTTGAATTTACCACTGTAATGTAATTGAAATTGAACTTTTAAATTGTAACTACACATTGAATTTTCAGTTGTAATTACATGTTAAATTTGAAAATTTAAATTGAAATTGAATTGCAATGTTAAATTGTAATTGAATTCTAATGTGTAGACTATAATGTAATTGTAATTTAAATTTTAAATTGTAATGATGTTTACGATGATGATGATGATGATGATGATGATGATGGTAATGGTGATGATGACTGTAATGATGTTGACGATGATGATGGTAATGGAAATGATGACGGTGATGATGATGATGATGAAGACGATGATGGCAATTATGATGATGATCATGATGATGATGGCAATGATGATGATGGTGATGGAAATGATGATGATGATGAATATGGAAATGTTGTTGATGATGATGATGATGATAAAGGTCGTGATGATGAAGAAGACAACGACAACGATGATGATGATGAGGGTCATGATGATGAAGACGACGACGACAACGACGATGAGGATGATGATGATCTTCATCATGATGATGATGAACATGACGATGATGATGCTGATGATGATGAGGAGGAGGATCATGACGATGAAGACAATGATGATCAACATGATGAAGATGATGGTGATTATGATGATGATGATGATCATGCTCATGATGATGAAGATGATGATGATCAGCATGATGATGATGATGATGATGATGATGATGATGAAGATGATGGTGATGATGGTGATCATCATCATTTCCATCATCATCATCATCATCATTGTCATCATCACCATTACCATCATCATCATCATCTTCATCATCGTCAACATCATCATCATCGTTGTCGGCATCTTCATCATCATCATCATCATCATCATCATCATCACCATAACTATCATCTTCATCATCATCATCATCATCATTGCTATCATCTTCATCATCATCATCATCATCATCATCGTCGTCGTCATCATCATCATCGCCGTCATCTTCCTCATCATCATCTTCATTGTCATCATCATCATCACCATCATCATCATCAACATAACCATCTTCATCATCATCATTTTCATCTTAATCATCATCATCATCATCATCTTCATCATCGTCATCTTCATCATCACCATCTTCATCGTCATCATCATCATCACCATCACCATCATCATCAACATCTCCATTTTCATCATCATCATCATCATCATTGTCGTCATCTACATCATCATCATCTTCATCATAATCATCATTACGATCATCATCATCATAATCATCATCATCATCATAAGCATCATCATCTTCATCATCATCATCTCCGTCTTCATCGACATCATCATCGTCGTTGTTGTCATGATCTTCATCATCATCATGATCATCATCGTCCTTGTTTTCACCATCTTCGCCATCATCATCATCTTCATCATCATTGTCATATCTCCCTCATAATAGAAGTCTCAACATGTGGTGAAAATTTCCTTACTTCAAAAGGAAGATAAGAAAATCATACAATACCAAACAACTAGCATTTTCAATGTAATATCGATGAACAACCTTGATAATTTAATTCCACACTATCTTCCATATCAAACTATAATCATCATAATATAACTACATACCCCAACTATAAGTTCATGACCATGAATTTTTATCTCCTTACTTTCTGAAACTGTGAACAACCTCAATAGCTAACAAATCAGGTTACTCATAAAATATAAATACAATCAAGATCCAAGTCAACTTTAACATTACTCTATGTAAGAGGAAGGTAATGATGCAATATGAATAGATAATTAGTTATCCAATCTTAAGGAATATTTTTAATTGATGAAGGCATGATTTAAGGATTAAGGAGGATCAATTCACTTTTGGACAAACAACATGGCACATTAGATGGGGAAGTACACACATTAAATGATGGATAACAACATAAAGGTAAGATGAGACATTTGTTTTAAATAAGGAATTCAATGATTTAGATTGGTTTTATGGCCCTTGTCAACTTAATAAAACACATTTAACATTATCGACACCAGCTACAAGACTTCAATACCTCTTGCACCTGCGCAACTTTCTCTACAGCATTTTGTCCATCCTTTGGACCTCCGACGAGTAAGAAAACATAGGGAGATAGATGTCGATTTGGAGAGAGCCATTATGTTGGGTTTGAGTTCGAATGCGATAGGGACCTATGCAATAGTATTTTGTCCATCCACAGTATCAGGACCTCCAACGTGCAAGGAAATGGAGATAACTAGGGCAATTTGGTGTCCTCTCTAGGATTTCATCCATCCACAGTATCAGGACCTCCAAAGAGAAGTAAAAGGAAGATAGGTGATTTAGAGGGAGACAAGGGTTCGAGTTTGATTTCAAAGAGGTTCCCTCATTATCGCACTATCCTATTTTACTGCTTAAGCTCTACTACACAATGATTTAACCCTTCGCGTTCAATGAATTCTTTTTGCAGGTGACTTTCAGGTTGGCTCTTTGCGTTGAGTTTTCTGAACAAAAGGCTGACGATGAAGGGCCTACGACTGGTAAGTCATTTACCAACCTTTCATTCACTGCCCTGTATTGTTTCATTCATTTCCCTTTAGTACCTATCTTAAGGGCACAATAATTAGGGGTTTAATTGATCCTTCGCCTGATATAGAACATGGTTTCCATCTTGTTATTAGCAATCCAATTAAGCTGTATATTTTTTCTTAAGTGTTGTATTATGAATCCCACAACAAGGATTTGACATTTTGACAGTGTCATTGTTTGCTTTATTGTGATTGATTTAAAATTAGTAGACTTTAAAAGTTTGCATATTTAAAGAGACCAACATCAAAGAATGTTGATTTCAGGATATGCATTCAATTGTGAAGTAACTAGGATTGATGTCTTCCTGAGCCATAATAGCCTATAAGACAGGTAATGATTATTATGATAGGTTTTATTGGCATCCCTGCGTTCATTTTCTTCCAACCAAAATGAATCATAATTTTATTAAACAGAACAAAATTACCCTTAATATGCTTTAGGATCATTACAAGTAGCTATAAAGTATAAATAGATATTATATGTCTAAGTAGAAGTTTGTATCTGCTAAGGATTATATGCCTAAACAGCTTATATGCCTAAGGATTCCACTTCTAAAACTAATGAAGTAGGTGGTATAGTGGGATATGGAGATTAAGATGATAGGGAAGACCCAAACACAATATCTAAAAATAAAAGGTTGGGGCATGGGGAAGACAACCCTAGCCCCGAGTAGCATAGAGGTAGAAGTTCTAGGGAACGACTAGCAACTTAGAAAGGATGACACTGACCATTCTATAATAAATGTGTATCCTAATTCAGGAAGTTTAGATAAGCCCGTCGATATTGATTATGCTATAAAACTACAACTTAGATGATCCAACCAGAAAATCCACTATCAAACTCGAGGAAATTGTCCTATAGTGCAGGCTGCAAGATTAATGCTTGATTCATTGAAGTACAGAGTAGGAATAAGGTAGTGCTAGTTAATAGATGTGATGAATTCTAGATGAAATAAGAGATTCCAAAGTCAACAATATGCTTCGGCTATCATAGGAACACCTCAGTGTCGGAAATTTGAAACATGACATATGGATTTTGAGTACGATAAAAAACTGAAGTCTATCAAGGTGATGGCCCTAACAATTGTAACTCAAAGAATTAGACCTGAGGTAAGAAAAACAGAGTTATGGTTTTAGAACAGCCATTTCCATGGTAGTACCCAATAATACTTGCACTAATACCAATAGTAGTTCTCAAATATTTTTATCGAAGGATAATGTTCATCTACATTATCTTTCTTAGGATCTGCCCTAGATCTCGAAATATCGTTGATTTTTCTGAAAATTATTCACCAATAATGATAGGTAGTCACTTCTTGTGACTTTCCAATGTGTCATGCTTCTATTTTTACACATGGTCTACAACTCTTGTTTTTGGAGAGAACATATATCCCAATTTCACATAGCATATCCCAACTTTAATATCATAGCCACAAACCATATCTTTGGTTTGGTTCAAGAATCTATACTAATTAGAATGGTATTTATAGTGTTAAAATTTTATCTCAACAAACTAGTTAGTGTGCATTTGGCCTAATGTTGGCTTGTTAAAGTTAATAATTATAGCCTTGTTAAACTTAACTTTTCTAAAGGAAAGTAGGGATATCCAGATTGAAGCAAATAGTTCAAGTGTAACTTTCAATAAAGGGATTCATGTATAACTACACAAAATAAGTAGTCTTTTGAGTAAGGTGCATGGTGTTACATATAGCATTTGTATGCCCTTTTTTAATGACTTGTCATATGTAAGTCTCTTTTCAATGGGATTAACTAGTGAGTAAAGACTCTATCTATATGTGTCATCTTATTTCTCATTACCCTCCAGTAAACAATAGTCAACCCTTACATAAATGTTTATAAAATATATGGAATATTACCATTGAGTTTATATTCTTCTCTTTTGTTTTGTAGAAATATCCCCTGCTTTTATATGGGCTTCTCATATTTCTTGTAATGTCTAGTCCTTTTGAATGAGTTTGGAAACTTTATCTGGAAACTTTAATTTTTATTTATTTATAGTCCTTCATTTAAATCAATCATATTTTGATATGATTACTTTGACAATATAATTTATTGTCAGTAGATTTCTATCCACTTGGATATCTTTCCATTTACAATATATCCCAAGGTGTGGTGGCTCAAGGTACTAATTAATCATCATAATAGTCTTTGAATTAAATGGCACCTTCTGTTCACTCATGATTAATCCTACAATTGAGCTCTATCACTCATTTCTACTACTCAATATGTTATTTCTCTAATAAATGGTAGGCCTAAACAAATCAACTTCCAAATTAGTGTACATTTGGATTTTGAACTTATAACCCTAATACTATATTGGATTAGTCCATTTGACATAGATTAAGTTGGATGTCATTTCCTATGAAACCAAAAATAAACATTCCTAAGAATAAATAAAGGTGATCAACAACTGCTTACAAGCTTTGTTATGGTCTGCACTAAAGCTTGAGGTGCATGCACTTCTTGACTTGTATTGTCCCTTATACATTTACTTCCCATCTTATTGGTTATATTGTCTATGATGACCCTTACTAGTGCCCTGCCAAAGGGTTGTTACAAGCCCTTTATGGCTCACTCTCAGCTATAGTTATTCATGGAACTCTTATCATTTGACTTAATCTTAGCTCTAGTTATAGATGACAGTATATCATTGCAAAAAAATGAAGTGAATGGTGTGTTAGTTGGTCTCAATTGAAGGCTGCAATTTTCACCCTAGGGTTAGGAGCTACATGTTTTATTTGCATTTTTTTTCTTAATATGGATGAAATTAGGCATGCTAGTAGAACAAAACTATGTGCCCATTTTCATTTGATAAACTCTAAGGATAGGATAAATGATGCATTTTCAAAATTTATAGCTACTAAGCATACCCATAAAAATATAGTGACCATCCAAAATGAAGGAGGTTGCATCCTAAAGAGATAACAAATGGAAAAAATCTTGTAGCTCATCATAGGGATGTCCTTTAATTCTAGGGCCTCAATAATAAGAGTAAGGAATCCATGCAAACTTGCTACTTTGCTGACTATTGTCAAATTTTCACTCATTTCTACCACTCAATATTGTCCCTTATACATTTACTTCCCATCTTATTGGTTATATTGTCTATGATGACCCTTACTAGTGCCCTACCAAAGGGTTGTTACAAGCCCTTTATCGCTCACTCTCAGCTTGAGTTATTCATGGAACTCTTATCATTTGAGTTAGTCTTAGCTCTAGTTATAGATGACAGTATATCATTGGAAAAAAGGTAGTGAATGGTGTGTTGGTTGGTCTCAATTAAAGGCTGCAATTTTCACCCTAGGGTGAGGAGCTACATGTTTGATTTGCAATTTGTTTCTTAATATGGATGAAATTAGGCATGCTAGTGGAACATAAATACGTGCCCAATTTCATTTGATAAACTCTAAGAATAGGATCAATGATGCATTTTCAAAATTTCTGGCTACTAATCAAACCCCTAAAAATATAGTGACCATCCAAAATGCAGGAGGTTGCATCCTAAAGAGATAAGAGATGGAAAAAATATTGTAGCTCGTCATAGGGATGCCCTTTAATTCTAGGGCCTCAATAATAAGCATAAGGAATCCATGCAAACTTGCTTCTTTGTTGACTATTGCCTCTAAAATGAAAGGTTATGTGATTAAGAATGGACTCTTGATGAAATGACCATTTCTTTGATGGGTATAAATTATGGTAGTTATGTTGGCCTTAGTGGGTTCCATGTTATTTATACGAATCTACATGGGATTTTACCGGTCATGTTAATGATCAAATCTGGCACACATGTGGTACTTTTAAAATTCTCATATCGTAAATGTTGTCAGCAGACATGTATGCCTAACCCCAAGGGCCTCGTGGATTCAATCTTATGACCTCCTTCTGAATTTGGCATAGAAAGTCAAACCACTAGAATTTTCCCTAGGGTTTCTGGCAGGTGCATTGGCTCGAATGTTAGTAAGCCATTGGTTTCACTTTCTACATTTGATATGCAGTTCTTGATCTCTTGTTCTTGACATCCAAGGGTTTGTTGCTCTTTCTCTCTCTACCTCACACATGACCTTATTGAGATACTAACACTTGGTCCATGATTATTGGAGCTAGGACATGACTATTTGAAGGTTGCTAGATATGGGTTGTGACTATTTCAAGGATACTAGGGCTGGGTTGTGACTCTTTGAGCCTGCCTAGCTTGGTTCGTAACCCTTGTTGACCTTCTAGTGTTTGGTTGTGAATGTTATGATCCTATTAAGGTTGATCCGTGACCATGGTTGGACTCTTAAGGTTGGTCTGTGACCTTGTAACTATTGTACTTTTACTCTAGTATTTTGGTTTATTTTATTTCCATTAAAGCACAAATTCGTTAAATTGTTGAAAAACCCTAATTAACCTAAAACATTAACAACTAGCACTCACATTGCATGAGTAACCCACAATTTATGAGGAATCTATAGGTAAAAAATTCCCCATCAATATTGTAGGTTAATTTTTTCTTTCATTTTCTAATTAGATAGGCATCTTTCATTTTTAACTTATTGTAGGTGAGTTTACAACAAAAGCATCACTTACCATCACTTCAAGCATCAAGGTCAACCAATGACTTTGAGAATAAGGACTTCCATACCCTAAATGAATTGTGGGTGATGCCACCTTTGTTTTACTTGTGAAATGATTTTCCCATGATAATATTCTATGTTTAAATGCCATGCTAAAAAGGGGGACTTGTATAAGAACCTTTTTCTTGTTTTAAATGCAACGACTCGTTGCTTCTTGTTTGTGATAAATATACCTCTGGAGCTTGTTTTGAGATATTGTACACTATGCATGAACCTAATATATCTACTGCATGGTACTATAATATACAATTATGCATGGCATTAGTTCTTCTACATTATCAGAATTTAGGGCATCAAGAAGGTTTTCCATAGGTGTAGTTTCTACAATGACTTTCCACTATTTCTCCACCCATATTTTGTTTCTACAATGACTTTCCACTATTTCTCCACCCATATTTCCTCAATAAAAATTCATCTAGTCATGGCCAACAGTGATGTCCAAAATTCTTCTCAACCCCCATATGGGCCATAAAAATTAAGAAGATGCAACTATTTACCTAATCTGTGACTATGAAAAATCATGCATAGGCTTGGAAGTACTACAAATGAATTGGAAAGAGAGATAGAAGAGGTCCACACAATCATCAAAACTCTTGAGAACCCATTAGCCTCCAATGAAACAAACTCCCAATTAGTAAACATATTCTTCAGATTCAAAATGGAAGTGTCCCTTACTACCAAAGTTTCCTAAATAAACACCGCATCCACTTTATTGGAGACAAACAGTCTTTTGAGGGCCAATTGTTTGGATCATCCCCCCAAGCCTCTCACATTCAAGGAGAGGTGCAAACCTTGATGCATGAAAAGAAGGGAAAATTAGAATTTGTGAAGGGAGTTAGTTTTGGAGAGGTGTAGAGCATTAATCTGTCATAGTAATCTAGGGACTAAAACACAGTCTCATAAGAGATTTTAGACAATTAAGCATGAAAATGGCATAATGGTGCTGCAATTGGAGTAGAAGCTCTGTATAATCAATGAAGAATGAATAATACAATTACAATGATCATGCAAGGTGCATGAATTCCAAGACAATTTGAATTCCCAGGGAGGTCATTTGAATTGAATGAATGGGTGTAGCTTAACTAAATGTAAGCCACAGTAAACACACCTAGTTAACCCACTGATCAAGTCCAAATTGACTCAACTAAGTCCTAACTGAAGTCAGAGTGCAATGGATGACTGATTCTAACTGAAAGTAGCTCAAACACATGTCACTGCATGCCAACCAATAAGTGGTATTGCATCATTAACTCCAATGAACCCCGATGAGGCTAACTGAAGTCAAATTGGTCATCAGAGGTGGTTGGAGGCACCTTAGTTGACTCCAGTTCATAAATATTAATAAAAAAAATCAATATAATGAATGGAGGTGCCTTCACCACTTAGCTTAACTAATTGTAACAATCATTTAGCACTTAGGTGCATTTACGACACTCAGATCACCCCCCGAATGCTCCCTGTTTGAATGAGGAAGCCTAGTTAGCCTCCCCGAATGAAGGAGAAGGCTTAGTTGGATCCTTGACTGAAGCTAGGCGTTGTGCTCATGTTGATGTCATAGTGTGCTCATCTAATGTCGATTAGGTCAATAAAACTTAGGATAGTGGTTTAACAAGTCCAAATTGACCAAATTAAGTGTGCATGTTGGGTAAATGTCTCCAACATAGAGAAGAGAAAATGAGAATTTAACTTTGAAGAAGAGGTTGTCATACTAAGGAAAATAACAACCATGAAAGGAAACTATTATAATCTTGGAAAAATACAAGATGAAGCAAAACTTTGTTGGAAATTAATGGATAGTAGTCTAGAAAATATTAATAAAAAACATTGTTTCATGAGATAACATAATGCTTTAGGATTGTTACCCCCTTTTTTGCGTGCGTGGTCAATTGGAGGTTTGCTAAGCTAAACTGGGCTAATTCCTATTTTTTTTAGCATGAGTTTATTGAGCTAAACTAGGCTAGTTCTTGGCATGATTCCTGGGATCTATGTTGAGTATCTGTAAAAAGAAATCTTGGCTAGTCATGTGGGCTAGATCAACATTATGAGCACATGGCAGCCTCTTAAGCATCAGTAAACAGTATCTAGGCCTAGTACTTTTTTGAATAATTCTAGGAGCCCTATTATAAGTCCTAGGTAAGTTTTGTTCGTAAAGGCTGGCATTAGGAAACTTGGTTTTCAATTGTGGGAAAACTATGCATGTTTTCATTTGTCTCTCTACCTTCATAACAACAACCAACAACATTTTACAGCATCTCTTATTTGAGTTTTGGGCATGTCACAGACATGAAATATGGTCCATCCTATGGCAGAAATGCATCAATACATTGAGTTTGGGTCCCAGCACAAGGGATGGGCAGAGGTTATAGGAATATTTCTCTATCTGTTTTGGGCAATATTTGACACACCATCAATGATGGACCTATATTAGATTCTACATTATATGGTCTCTGAGGAATATTTAGTGTGCACAGCAGCGATTATTGGTGAGAGATATTGTATTTTGATGACAAGGGCCAACTGGAAGTGTAGAAAGATGGTTATTGAGGTGACAATGGGTAACACCTTTAGGTTATAGTTGGGCTAGCTTGTTTTTATGGGCTTAATCACATGTGTTAGCTGAATCTGTAACAAGGACTTTGTAAAACTACTTTTGGTAGAGTTCATTAATAAATCATTGATGGAGTTGATTGTGTGCCAAACTATAAGCACAACTGCTTGTGTTTTTTTTAGTTGACATAGCTCAAGGCTTAAATGCAATCCCATGCTTATTATGCTCGATGCACCCATTATATTTCCTTCTCTTACTTTGAAGAGAAGGTAGGCCCTACACATACATACAAAATTGTAGTTTATGTTGTAGGTTAGATATGCCTACTTTCCATTGACCTTGGAGACATATGGATCTTTGTTGTAACTGATGCTCTAATTTTTTATGAGATTGGCTTAGTTAGCTCACTTTTAGAATATCCTTGTAACACTACTAGCCAACTTTATATACACTAATAAAAATTGTGGATCGAACATGGACTTAAAAGATGGAAATTCAAAAGATAATACTAGTCTAGTTTAGATTCATTTTCTAGCATACAGAAGATTCAACCTTGATGAAACTATGAATCGATGTCTTTGAAAAAATATTAGATGTAACTTGCAACTAGAAATGTAGGGTACAATTTCATCATCATCAATGTTTATCATGGTTGTATGAAAAATATTATTTGTAGTAATATTTGGGGCATTTTAGTTTGCAAAACAAATTGTCCCTTGGTCTACAGCAATGTGGAAATGGCATTAATATTTCTTATAGGTGTAGAATTTCATGAAACTTACAAGATAATTTCTAAAACCTATTTTGACAGTGATCCTGGTTCACACTAATCAAGAATGTGATTTTGGCGAAATAGAATTACCAAACCTTTAATGTAAGAAAAAATAGATGAAATTAAGAGAATTAATTCAACTACAACCATAAGGAAATAATAGTCATAAAACAAGAAATACGGAACTAATCCATTGATGCAAAGAGCTCTGCTCACATGGATTTCATATATTAATTTCAAACATTCATTGGTGACATCTTAACTATCCTATGCTGCCTTTGTAAATTGAGTATGTCTGCTGGCCAATTTTACACTCAATTTCACTGAACATGTACAACAATATTCCTTTCCTTGTGGAACCCACATTTCCTTTCAATCTATTTAACTCATCAGCAGTCTGCTTGAGTGTTTATATGATGTCTCCCAGACCCCACGCCACTGATATATGGGGACGAGGATTCTACAATGGAGGATAAAAATGCACCATGATAGTTACATTCAATTCATGGCATAAAACAAAACACAATACTCCATGTTGAAAAATAGACAGTGGAAAGTCACCTACTCATCTTTTTGCCAAAATAATTCTCAGTAAGCAACTCGATTCTCAACCACACTCAGAGCATTACAAAATAAACAATAGTCAATTTAATTATGGAAAGGCCAGCTAGCTTATTCCTTTTCTGAAGTAGCTAACAAGAGATTTCAATATTCAAATTAACTTGCACTCACACACAAGTTTTTAGAATGAAATATTTTCACATTAATATTTCAAATTTTAGATCATTTGCATGAGTTCAAGCACCAATAGAAGCCACTTCAAACTTTTTCTTCCACCTTTTTTCCCATGAAAGATGGCCGCAGAAAATTATTAATACAGAGTGGTGTAATATTTCACAGTCAGGAATACATATTATGTTGAGTTCTTGGGATGAAACCACATGGAAGACTTTAAAATTGTCTAACACTAGTGAATCATTCACCCATTATAAGGGGGAGAGGTGATAGATTTTAAAATCATTAGTGCTTTTCATCGTTGAGGATGGAGATAATCCATCTTTTCAACCCTCCAGTGCATTGACTTTCTACAAGCAATGGAAGTCAGGAATTTCTCGGCATATATAGACTCAAGCTTCTTGTGCAAATCATGCTTTGCACTTGTATGAGGATAGCCATTTTCCAATTCAATACTTTAAGGGTTCAACAATAAGAGTGACATATTTTTCTACAACCTGCTTCAACCAAAATATTGGTAGCTTCTTCCATATCCATGATTTCATTGTAAGCTCCATGCACGAGTAAGCAAAGCAAGCCCCAATAAAGTTCATGGTTCCACCCAAAATATAATATTCCATCACAGCCTTAAAATGCATATTGCAGAGTATGTTTAAAGATCCGATGATGTCCCCACTACCAAGTACCTCCAAATTAATACCAAAGGTGGATGCTAACCCTCTAATAGAAAAAGGAAAATATTCACAAGTGTAACGAAGGAAGAAAGTGCAAGAATGAATTAGGTTGTATAGGGTTGGAAATTAAAACATGGAATTAAAATATGGATTCACATAAACTTTGTTGGAAATTAATGGATAGTAGTTTAGACATATATATGCCAAAATGAATAGCATTGAAGGAATGGAATTATGAGGGATTGATGACCAAAGAAGGAATGTTTTCTCCTTGTGTTGCATAAGTAAGTATTGTGGTTTTCGAACAATTGATCCAACATAAAATTTCAATAGCAGTATACTTAGTAAATCCTAACCTTTCCTTTTAGTTATAGAAATTGTCCTAATAATTCTATACATCCTTATTCAACTTAGTGTTGCCATAGGCTAGCTAGGGTGTGGAATGGAGATTGTAGTATAATTGAAACAATTATTCCATGACATTTTTAGGTCTACATTTCCTTTGTCTATCCTCTATGTTTCCTCAGTTTTGGCATATTCTTGAACCTTAGATCTGCAAACTCAAGACTGCATTATTCATTTTTTCCAAAACCTGCAAACCCTAATTTCCCTATTGTTTGTCTATTGTTATCTCTCATATACCTCTCAACGTTTGGTTGTAACCCTAAACAATGGATCCATTCAATTCCATTCATGAATACTTCCATTCAATTCAACCCTAAACATGAATAATTCCATTTGATTCAACCCTAAACGATGGATCTGGATGCAACTGATAAAACCTCAAAACCATAATGGCTATTGGGACAAGATTTGGACGAGACAAATCAGTCATTTCCAGCAATGTAACTTGAGGCAAAATTCCATTTCCTTGTTTAAACATTTTTCTTCGTGTCAACCTAAGAATATTCTGATGATGGAGGAGACTACATCTCTCTCTTGAAGATATTGTAGATACAATGTCTAAATCTAAAAGGCCTCCCTGGGTCTCACTTTTACAAGTTGTAGATTAGTGTTATGACTGAATATTGTTACTAGTCTATGTGTGTTGTTTCAAAATATTTATTTCTTATTTTCTTTACATTTTGGGGTTTGTTTTGATTTTAATCATGTTTAATGGATTTTGTTTGTTCATATAGGTTATACTTGTTTTAATTTATTTTATTTTATTTTATTTATTAGATTTTCTTTTTGGCTTATTAAGTGTTATATATCTCTTGAAGTCTGAAAAGCTTATATTATAATTTATTCCAAGCTTCATATCTAAAATCTAACTCTCATTTTCTGCATGTTTGTTAAAATTTGCATAAGAACATTCTTGTAGCGTAAAATTCAAGGTTAATGTAATGAGGCGCTACAGGAATCTCGAATCATTGAAAATAGTGGTAGATAGTCGTGGCTGTTTGTAGTCGAAACTAATGGAATCTTTTAGACACTTGTGAATACATAATGACACATGTTCAAAACCTCAGCCATAATCATGACAAGTGTATGAGGATGTGTAAATATTATTAAGAAGATCGTGATCTTGACTGTCACCATTTCATTTGGTAAATATCATTGGAAGAACATGGTCTTGACTATCACAATTTTGTTTTGATTTTATTGTTGCAGAGAAGGAGGTTTTGAAATATTTGAAGTTTTCAAAGGAAATACATAGGTCAGGTTACAACACAGAGATGAAGAAAAGTGGAAAGAATAATAGATATGAACCTACTGATACGAGTTCGGAAAAATATTTTCTTGACTATGTAGCATTGTTTAAAAGGGCAGGATGGCTTAGTTTCTTTGAAAGAATCACAGGTTTTAATCCAGAAGTATCATATCATTTCTCCCAGTGTTTCGTTAAGGATACGGTTACATTTGATACTCTTAAATTTGAATTGACAGAGGAGTTGATAGTAGAAGCTATAGGTATATCAAGAGATGGAGAGCTGTGGTTTAAGAATATTCATTTTAGCTTTAACCCAAAATATTTCCTGCTACCAGAAATCAAATCCCTAGATTGGGGAAAAGGCGTTCAGTTGGACAAATTCAACCCTGAATGGAAGGAATTCATTGGAATTTTGCAGAGCTACAGTGACATGTGAAGGCAGGTTTGCTTTGGTTTTCAAATATCATATTAGTTTTTTGCAACATCTAAATGGCCAACAATCAAAGATGAACTTACCTTTTTTCTTCTTGAAAAGTATTCAAAAAATGTCCAATAGAGTTAAAGGCCATATGGATCATACTCACCAATCTGTTTTTCATCATGGATTAATAAAGTTAATTATTTACACAGTCTTGCAAAAGAAGAGAAGAAGTTGGGACCATTTCCTATTCTGGTTAGGTTTCCCTAATGAACAAGAATACCAAGTAAAGAAAATCCTGATGAATGAGCAGTTCAGTTTTGTCAAAAGGTTCAAAAAAGAGTTAATTGATGAGCTGGTGCAGGATAATGTTTAAGAGAATTATGTAAGTCATGGATTTGAATAACCTATGTATAAATATGTAAGAGAAACAGTTAACGGTAATCAAGAACAAGTTTCAAATCATGTAGAAGAGATGGGTTAATTTGAGCAAAAACAAAGTTTCACGTGTGTACAAGAAAGAACAACAAAGGTTCCTTTTCTAGCTAAACTAAAAGGTTATAGTTCACAAGTTTCAAATGAAAAGATTCAAAGAAAATCTCTTATACATGTCGAAGAAGTAAAATGGAGATGAAAAACCCAAGCAAATAAAAAACTTAGACTAAATATGGAAAAGATCTTAAACCCTAAATTGAGGAAGGAAAAGATTACAGTGATTGAGGATTCTTCAACTGAAGAAGATGTGGAAGGTGAAGAAGAATTAATCCATCGGCAAGTCTACATTGGGAAAGAGTATTCAATTTTATTAGAACAAGTACAAGGAGAATATAAATCTTTAGCAAGGCCACCTTCTTTCAATATTGAACAGGGTATGTCTCCCAAAGTTCCTTTTGTACATGAAACAGTGAAAGACAAGCAGGAAGATGATATGATTTTCAAGAAATTAGACATTTCATGGATGACAAATCAAGGCTCTACATTATAGGGAGAAGTTCACATGAATTCAGAAATTGAGAACCTTAATAAAACTATAGAACAATACAAATATCAGGTTGGTTTTCTTAGTGAGACTAATGATAGATTGGTGATGACAAACAAAAGACTATGAGAAGACCTTGATGATATTAATTCACACTATCAGGAATTGATAGTTGTATCCAAAGAAGAATTGAAGAGAAAAAGGGAGATTCAGAGCCAGGTTGAAGGTTTGAATTAGAAAATTCAAAGTTTAAGCCAGCAAAATTAGTTATTATTAAAGAGGATTAAAATTTTAGAGATAGAGCAGGACCAAAGCAAGAAGCAGTCACATGCTTTAAAATGAATTGCTATGTTGGCAGAGGCAGCCAAGAATCTATGAATGCTTCTAGTGGCCAGTGTTGATGTAATTGTAACTTTGGAATGTATTCACTTGTATTTCTTATCTATTGTAACCCGATGTTTATTCTGGAATGTACTTGTGTCATGTCATGCCCCGATGTTCCGATTAGGAGGATCTATAATGTAAACAAGTCATGTCAAGTTATTGTGGGTAACCCTCCTATTGTCTAAGGGTTAAAGTCCCCACAGTTTTGGGGCACTAGGGTTATTAGACTATCCTAGAGAGTTCGGCCCTAGTAGGGTTTTAGTCATGTCAGGAATTAGTATAAATAGAGAGGTGACCTCTCTATTTATCACACACTCATCCACACTCAGTTGTAGCACATAGCTGAGGAAAAGAAAGACACTGGGGCAAAGAAGAAAGAGGTTACTGTTGTCAAGAGATCATCTTACTATTTTGGGGGTTTTACTTTTGGTGTTGATTCTATCTCTGAGAAAGTTGTGGGGTTTTCTCCATTTATGGTTTCCCCGAGGAAAAACACTGTGTTCATTGTCTCTTGTGTTTGATTGATGTACTTTTTGTTCTCTCAGTTAAAGATCCTAACATAATGCTAGCTTGAATGATTAAAAACTAACATGGTATCAGAGCTAACCTGAGAAGAAGACAATGTGCAGCTGCAGGAACTAGGGATTCCTACTTTGTGGATCTCTCTCCATAGATTTTCAGCAAAAGAAGGTTGGAATAACTCTCCTCCCTAGGGTGCATCTTTCTGTTGAAGCAGAATCCAATTCTGAGGTTTTTTAGTTTTGGACCCGACACTAATGCCGAAAATTAGGGCTTTTCACAAAAGAGGAATTTTCAGTGATCTCAGGCCTAGATTGATCTCCTCCCTAAAATAGAAGTTAGGGATCAAATTCAAAGCATTTGGTTGGACAGAACTCCAAAAAAGCAAAACCCTAATCTACTCCTGAACCAGCTCTACAGGATTTCAGCTCCAAATCTAGATCTGACATCTTGACCTAATAAGATCTAAATATTTTGTATTTCCATTTGAGGTTCTTAGTTAAGATGTCTCATCATACCAAGCTTGATGAAAAGCTTGAGGGAGCTGATAACTTCCGAGCTTGGAAGTATAGGATCTCCCTGGTCCTGGAAGAAAATGAGTTGGACTCCTATATCAATGAGGAGGTTCTAGTTCCAGAGGGATATGAGGAAAAGGCATTACATAAGAAGAATTTGGTTATGGAAAAGAGGATCATTGCTGATTCCATCAAGGATCGCCTCATACCACAGGCATCCTTCCTAAAGACACTTAAAGCTATGTTTGATTCCCTAACCAAATTGTTTGAAGGGAAGAACATAAACTAGAAGATGACTCTAAGAAACCAACTGAAGAATGTGAAGATTCCAAATGTAGAAACAATCCAGTCTTAATTCACAAGAGTTTCTCAGATCAAGGAACAACTGGAAGCAGTAGATGAAGAAGTGGAAAATGTAGAGATTGTGATGACTACCTTGAATGGTCTCCCTAGATCATGCGACTCCTTTATTCAAGGGATCTGTGTTAAAAAGAAGTTAGTCAAGTTCAACAGACTATGGGAAGAGTGCTCTCAATAAGAAGCTCGGATAGCAGCTCAAGAAGAGAAGATGGGAAGTGAAGATCAAGCTCTCACGGTACATTCCAAGACAACCAAAAGAAGATCTCATCACTCCAGAGGTAAGCACTCTCACAAAGATAACACTAGAAAAGATTTGTCTAAATTCAGATGTTATACATGTGATGAAGTAGGACACTTTGCAAGAAATTGTCCTAAAATACAGAATAAGAAAAAGAGAAACAAAAGAAGACATCATGCTCATGCTACAGAGGATGATGAACCATCCAAGAAAAGAACCAGATATGAAAGTGAAGATTCTTCAAGCGAGGAAGAATATGTTTTGATTTATGCTCTCACAGGAAACATCACTCATGGAGGCAATGATTGGCTCATAGATAGTGGGGCTTCCAAACATATGACAAGATTCAAGGAATCCTTTGTGAGACTATCAGAAAATGAATCACCACACAAGGTGAAGCTAGGAGATGACTACCAATATCCAATAAAAGGTAGTGGGGAATCCTCCTATAAGCTAGACTCTGGAAAGTCTATGACAATGAAGGAAGTATTGTTTGTACCAAGACTCAAAAATAACCTCCTCTCCATATTTGCATTAGATGCAAAAGGAATGACGGTTGCATTTATAGATGGTCAAGTCATCATGTGGCCAAAAGAAAAGACCATCGATGATGCAATAGTGATTGGGGAACAAGAAGGAGGATTGTACAAATTAAAGGGCCATCCAGAACAAGCCTTGGTCCATGACACAGTAGATCCAAATTAACTTTGGCATAGAAGGCTTGCACATGTGCATTATAGAGCACTACCTCTTGCAAGAAAAGCTGTTGAAGGTCTTCCAAAAATTCAAGCAAAACATGATGGGGTCTGCAAAGGATGTGCGAAAAGAAAGAATACAAAGAAGACATTTCCAAGTAGTGAAAGCAAAGCAAAAGGAATCTTGGAAATCATCCACTCTGATGTATGCAGTCCTCTGTCATCAAGCTCACTAAGCGAGTATGCATATTATGTTTCTTTTATTGATGACTTTTCTAGGAAGACATGGATTTACTTCATGAAGAACAAATACAAAGTATTCAGGAAGTTCAAGGAATTCAAAGCCTTGATCTAGAACCACACTGAAAAGAAGATCAAACCTTTCGATCAGATAATGGCGGAGAATTCACTTCAAATGAATATACAGAATATACTTCCCAGGATTCAAGAATATTGATATCAGTAGGGATGTGACATTTCATGAAGACACAGCTTACAACAAATGTAGAAAGAAACCTACTGAAGAATCTCAAGAAACAGAAGCACCCAGAATTCATGATACAACCATGAATGAAGAAGCTCAAGAAGAAGATCGAGAATTTGAAGAACCACAAAGGCCTGTAGATCCACCTCCAGAGAAGAATTCTCATAAGAGGAAACCTGCTTGGGTACGAGAAGTTATCCAAGGTGTAGAAAGATATGGGGCTCCAGAAGAGAATCACAGAGAAAGAAAAAGGACCAGATCCTGCTCCGGGTATGTAGCATTACTATGTGATTTTATTGATAAAGAACCTTCCAGTTATGAAGAAGTGGTAGAACGGAAAGAATGGAAGGATTCTACAATCGAAGAGTACCAATCGATCATGAAGAATGATGTTTGGGATGTTGTCCCAAGACCAGAAGGGAATTCAGTTGTAACTTCCAAATGGATCTACAAGATCAAGCATGCTACAGACTGTAGCATTGAAAAATATAAGGCATATTTTTCACTTGGGGTTTCTCTCAAAAAGAAGGAATAGATTATGAAGAAACCTTTGCACCTGTAGCCAGATACACTTCCATCAGATCAATACTTGCTCTGGCTGTAGTAATGAAATGGAAGATACACCAAATGGATGTCAAGACTGCTTTCTTGAATGGTGTAGTGGAAGAGGAAGTGTATGTAGAACAACCACTCGGTTTTGAGACACATGACAGGGAGTCTCATGTGTGCAAATTGAAGAAAGACATGTACGATTTGAAACAGGCACCCAGGACGTGGTACGGCAAAATTGATAGTTTTCTATCCAGTTTGGGATTTACCAAGAGTAAAGTAGATTCCAACCTTTACTACAAGGTTGAAGATGGAAACCCAATGATGCTTCTACTATATGTAGATGATCTGTTTGTGACAGGTATGGATGGGTTGATTACTGATACGAAGAGAAAGCTTGCTGTCGAGTTCAAAATGAAGGACTTGGGTATGATGCATTATTTTCTAGGTATGGAGGTGTGGCAGAGTGTGGATGGAATCTCCCTTGGACAAGGGAAGTATGCAGTAGATATCATGTAGAGGTTTGGGATGATGGACTGCAAAGCCATGGCCACACCTATGGCATCGAACCTGAAGCTATTGAGCAATGCTTCATCAGAGTCGATTGATGTCACGATGTATCATCAGATGATTGGATCCTTGATGTACTTGATGAACACGAGACCATATATTTGCTTTGCTATGAACACCTTGAGCCAGTTTCTGACAGATCCGAGACATGTTCACTTGATTGCTACAAAGCATATTCTGAGGTACCTGAGGGGTACAATTGATTATGGGCTCAAGTACGATGTGAATCAGAAGATTAACCTGGAGGGTTATGTTGATTCATATTGGGCAGGTAGTGCCATCGATAGGAAGAGCACTTCAGGGTGTTGCTTCAATATGGGATCAGGTGTGATCTCTTGGTTTAGCAGGAAGCAATCCTGTGTGGCACTGAGTACAACTGAATTAGAGTATGTCACAGCTTGTTTAGCTAGTTGTGAGGTAGTATGGATGAGGAAGCTACTGTCTAATTTATTTGATCTCCAGTTGGATGCTACTTGTATACATTGTGATAACTAGAGTTCTGTGAAGTAGTCAGAGAATCCATTGTTCCATGACAAGTCGAAGCATATCAAGATCAAGTATCACTATAACAAGGATATGGTGCAGAGGGGAGCAGTGAAGCTCCAGTATGTTGCGATGAACGATCAGATAGCTGATGTGTTGATGAAGCCACTGGACAGAGTGGAGTTTGAGTACTTTAGGGAGAAGCTTGGTGTTCTCTAGATCGAGGTCCCTTCCAAGGGGAAGTGATGAATCCGGAATCCATTATGACAAGCAGGTCAGATATAAGGGCTGAGCCATTCTGTCATGGTGAGAGGATTTGGTTCCTTCCATGTCAGATATGAGTGCTGAATGCCATTCTTGGAATGGAGGTACCTGGTCAATTACCAGGAACACTAAGTCTGGGACTGAGAGAGCCATTTTGACGAGCAGGTAAAATATAAGGGCTGAGCCATTTTGTCATGGTTAAAGGATTAGGTTCCTCCCATGTCAGATATGAGTGCTGTACATTCTGGTGAGTAGGTCAAATGTAAGGGAAACTACCATTCTCTAGGAGAATGGAGGCACCTAGTCATTTACCAGGTAGCTCAATTCGGGACTGGGGGCCATTCTGATGAGACTGTAGGATTGGTTCCTACAAGATCAGATGTGAGTGCATGCCCTTCTGACAAGCAGGTCAGATGTAAGTGTTGGACCATTCTAACGAGTAGGTCAGATGTAAGGGTAACTTCCATTCTCTAAGAGAATGGAGGCACCTGGTCAGTCACCAGGTAGCTCAGTCTGGGACTGGGGGCCATTCTGATATGATTGTGGGATTGGTTACTACAAGATCAGATGTGAGTGCATGCCTTTCTAACAAGTAGGTCAGATGTAAGTGCTGAGCATTTTCACAGATGATAGTAGTTGTGTCCTATCATGCTGGTGAATGTGAGTGCTGGGCCTTTCTGATGTAATTGTAGTCTCCTACATGATTAGATGTGAGTGTTGGGCATGCCTTTCTGACGAGTAGGTCATATGTAAGTGCTGGGTGGGCCATTCTGATGAGTAGGTCAGATATAAGCATTGAACAAGACCTACATGGTGGCTAGGCCTACAACCAGCATGAAAAAGGGCTGGATCTGTAGAACTTCCTGTGACGAGAAGAATCATGAGATAGCACATATGATGATGACCCGAGATGATCCAGATCAAGCTATGATTCAGATCCAGTTATGATGTCTCCAAGATGATCCAGATCGAGTGATGATCCAGATCCAGTAGTGATGATCCAGATCCAGTGATGATATCCAGTGATGATGATCCAGATCGAGTGATGATCCAGATCCAGAAATGAAGATGACATGAAGATGAAGATGACTTGAAGACGAAGATGACTTGAATATGCAAATGATGAGAACATCCAAAGAAGAAGACCAGTGATGAAAATTGTGTCGATATAATACCTTCCTAGTTAAGAGGGAGTGTTGATGTAATTGTAACTTCAAAATGTATTCACTTGTATTTCTTATCTATTGTAACCCGATGTTTATTTTGGGATGTACTTGTGTCATGTCATGCCCCGATATTTCGATTAGGAGGATCTATAATGTAAACAATTCATGTCAAGTAATTGTGGGTAACCCTCCTATTGTCTAAGGGTTAAAGTCCCCGCAATTCTAGGGCACTAAGGTTATTATACTTTCCTAGAGAGGCCGACCCTAGTAGGGTTTTAGTCATGTCAGGAATTAGTATAAATAGAGAGGTAACCTCTCTATTTATCTCACACTCATCCACACTCAGTTGTAGCGCATAGCTGAGGAAGAGAAAGACACTAGGGCAAAGAAGAAAGAGGTTACTACTATCGGGAGATCATCTTACTGTTTTGGGGGTTTTACTTTTAGTGTTTATTCTACATCTCAGGAAGTTGCGGGGTTTTCTCCACTTATGGTTTCCCTAAGGAAAAACACTATGTTCATTATCTCTTGTGTTTGATTGTTTTACTTGTTGTTCTATCAGTTAAAGATCCTAACATAATGCTAGCTTAAATGATTAAAAACTAATAGCCAGGTGTCAAGTAGTTTAATTTGTTAATAGTTTTGTATTTTTGAAAATACAACTATTTTATAACTAATTTGAAATCAGACCTAAAAGTTAGTTTTGAAAGTTATGTGACTACTTTAGTTAGGAAAGGATAAAATTAGGAAATAAAATGAAAGTGGGGTTCGAATTTTGGTGCAAGAGGAGGCTTTAGAGTTGTTGTATGTCAAGCTAAGACTCAAAACACTCATGTAACTTTGAAGACAGATTATGATATATACATACTTATAAGCCATTGTTATCTTTTATGTTGTTTTCATTTCTGATTTGTTTGATCACTCAATGTATAATTTCATTTCTTGTTTAATGTGTTTATTCATGCAAGTGCTTATATGTTGTGGGTGAAATCACTGCTATATTGATTATATTCATGGTTTATATTTTATGTATTTGCATCTCAATATTTATTATTGTTTCATTATTTAGTACTTGTTTTAGCCTGTTGAGGATTTACCGTCTTTCTTATAAATTTTCAAACCAAAAACCATAAAAATTAGTTTCATTTTGTTTATATTTTTGAGATTGTTCTAGCTTGTTCTTATAGTAGTCTGGGAACAATTTCTAGCACAAACATCTTTGGAGTCGTTTCTGGGGATGAAACTGAAGTATATCTTCCCTCGGATATCATCATTCATCTAATTTTGAGAGGTGAACAGAATTAGAAAATCTTTCAAACTACTTTTTCACCAAGCAGTGGTTCACAGTCGCTACCAAAAATATTGGAACAAGAGGGAAACCTACTTCATCTTTACGTTTGGGTGTCTCAGACCCAAAACAAATTTTGAAGAAGGAAAGATAAATTCAAAAATCTCAGTGTTCTCCTTCTCTGTGTATCCCTTATTAGTTTGACTTAGTATTACCTATTACATATTCAAAAGAAGAAAAGCAAAGTCTGTCTTGGTCAATCCATTCTATACCAGTCAGTAGTTTTCAAGTTTTTACTAATCCATAGTATTATAAGAAGATGAAAATTGAGTCTCCTAGTAAGATTCCTTTGTTTCAATTTAAAACCAATAAAATCCCTTTCCAACCAAGTGCTAGCAAATTAAATAAACTCTTTCCTTCATCAAACCAAAGTAGCTCAAAAATGGTAGGACAGTAGCTAGATATGATGGATATAATGGTAGTTGCTAGATATGCTCCTTTAGTTCTTCCTTAGCCTCTAAATGCTCTCCCTGGAGGAGATTATCAAAAAGACTTACCTAGGGTTAATGGTCAGGGTGAGAACACTGTTGAAGAGCATTGGGATGCATTTTTAAGTTATGCAGATAATCAAAATATTGAAGCTAAAGATGTGTGGATGAGGATGTTTGTGCAGAGTTTGGATGAGGAGGTAAGAAAATGGTTTAGAGAACTGCCAGCTAATTCAATAACTTATATAGAGGAACTAAAGGCTGTGTTCATGAGGCAGTGGGGAGACACAAAAGATCATACCTATTACATTACATAATTTGGAGCTTTAAGAAGAAAAAAAGATGAAACTATAGCAGACTTTTCTAAACGCTTTAATAAAATGTATGGTAGGGTCCCAATTGAAATAAAACCTTTAGAAAATTCAGCTAAGATAACTTATGCAAATGCCTTTGATCATGAATTTTCCTTACATTTAAGAGAAAGAAAGCTAGTCACTTTATTAAACATGCAGGGAGCTGCATTGGAAGTAGAATCAAACATTTTAGCTTCAAATAGACTCAAATAAATTTTGGATCATCAAAGATATGACAAAAAGGGTAAAAAGGAAGTGATTCCACCAGCTTCTACATCACAGATAGTAGATAGCAAAATAGATGAGATGGTTAAGTTGGTAAAAATTTTAATAGTAAATCTAAATAAGTTGGAGTTAGAAAAGAATGCAAATAATCCTACCCAAGAAGGAGAAAGGAACCCTAATCAATTTAGGTGCCAGTTTGCTCCTAGATTTATCCCTAGAGAACAAAGAAAAAATGACATTTAGAGGGAAAGAAGAGAGAATGAAGATCAGAGAGTTCCTCCTCCACTCCAAAATAATGTGGTTGATGAAATTGAGGAAGTGAGGTTTCACGGTATGAAGATTCAAATCAGGATTTAAATTACTTTGGGGAATTATCATCAGAGGGTTTCGTAACTAAACATGATTATATAAATTATGAGTTTTTTATGCAAATATTTATCAAATAGAAAGTGATTGGATTCTTGAAGTTTCAGTTGATATATGTCAATCTGAACCTAAGAGGTCAATTAATTTGAGGTTTGGTCCAAAGAAGGTTTCTCAGATTCCAAAAAAGAAGATAGTTTCTCCTCCTAAACATTCATCTAATCAAACACGGTAGAAGAGACCTAATCAGGGTGAACAAGATAAAGCTGCAGAGATTGAAGAAGTGAACATGAATGTGCAAACTTTTAATTTTGAGAATGAACTATGTAAGATAAAGATTCCAGTACCTTTTAATGAGTTAATAAAGAATCCTTGCTATAGAAATCATGTTCTATAGAAATCCTTGCTATGTCACTATCGGAAGGAAACCCAGGAATTTGCTTAATACCAACCAATAGTTGCTAGCTTTCACAAGTACTAGTCCTCTAAATGGATGATGTTCAATGTAACTTTAGGAAAGTGAATGTGTGAATGTGTGGCTACCAAGAACATTCAAATATTCATGATAGATGCAAATGTAAAATCTTAAACATGTGTATGAGATTATGGACAAGGATTACCCCACAGACTTTGCCTTAGGAAAAAAGGAGCGTCATGCTATTGTTGCTCTTCTATTTACATGCGGGGTCCAACAATAATGCTTGACCCAATCCCTTATTGCACTAAACAAGGAGGATCAACCATACCTTTGGCCACATTACCTGACTACCCAAGTATGTAAAGAGTAAATTTCCTAAATGATGTTTTCGATGCACTACAATGACAAGACGGTCAATAGGTTGGTTTCAAGTGTCCTAAGGGTGTCTCTAATATACTCAAGGTACGTAGTGTCCAATTCCATGTTCAAGTTCTATCTAATGCTATACTACTCACATGTGGTATCAGCGGAGTTACAACGGTGGCCAACAGTGCCCCCCTAGTATGTCTAGAGACTAGGACACAGCTTGCGCTTAAGAACCAACTATATTCACAACCAATATTATTGTCTAGCTGTAGGTTTACAAGCCTAAAGACAGATCCTTGTTGTTGTGTATAGACGTTAGAATACGTCTTCTACCCCAAACCCACAAGAGTTCAATATGACGTCCATATACTATATATCCAATGTTGAAATATTGCTTAAACATCAATAATAACCATATGTTTGGCATTTTGGTAATTAACCCATATTCATATCTACAGGTAGTTGCTCTTGAGTTCCATCCACCACAGTGCCTTCGCATCATGACAACACCACATACACCTTCCTGAAGATATGCATGGTGGACAGTGGATCAGTGATTAGTTGAAGTACATGTGTGGGTGAGTTATATCTTATACGTGGAAGGGCAATGCTGGGATCAATGATAAGATCTTTGATTGAATCTCTACCAATGATGTGGGTACCTTGCTGAATGCCCTGTTAAAATTCTGACAACCCCACAACCACTGTGCCTATGCAATGCCATAACTCCAAATGGAGTTCTATAGGTCGATATTCTACCAATGACCGTTTGCATCACTACTTCTCCAAATGGAATTTCTATGGCTGAATTTCTACCAATCACCCTGGTAAAGTGTTGAAAGGACCCATGTCCATAGGTAGTTTCTCTTGAGTTAAATCCTGCACCTGCTATGCCAATGCATTACTACAACTCCAAATTGAGTTCCAAATATTGAATTTCTACCAATGACATTGGTGCCTTGCCAAATGCCCCGGTCTGGCATTTTGATAAGAAACCCATATCTACAGGTAGTTGGTTTTGAGTTCGTCCCTTGTACATTGACAAATATTGCAATTTTAGATGTATTATGATTTTCATCATAACCTCATTATTTGTGTCAATGGTCAAGAAGATATCTGAATCTATATCCATGTGAATTTAATATAGCTAAGATGGAGGCGAAGAATTAATGTTGATCTCAGCCCAATTTTGTAATTTATTTTAGTTTGTAACTTGAGAAGCATTACAACTGACCTAAAGAGGCATGGCGTCACAAGCAGACTTCCTGTACAGGCACTGTCAAGGGGTGGACAAATGAATACATAATTCAAGTGCCCTTCAATTCAGCTGAAGTTGCCACAACAAGGGGGGATTGGCACTTCCGTGAAATTTACGCTTATCCCAAACATTCGCCTACTCTAAAGTGATTTGAAATGTTAGGATATTAGACATTAGGAGATTGCTTAAGATTGATTTGGTTTATTGTAACTTTAATTCATGTGTTTTAGTGTCCACCTGGCCCCAATTGTTGTTGCATGCTCTGCTGCACATCCACAAGAACAAGCACAAGCACTACCTTGTCACTAGGAAGTGCATGAACCCTAGTGGGGATTATATAGATACCTGCTTTCACTGACATCACAAGCCACTATTGACACATTAGTATTTTTATTTTTGAAAATTCATCTATAAGTGTTTGCATGGAATTTGAAAGACGATTCCTACTCTTTATACTTAGGATGTTAGTATTGATAATGTGTTGTGCCAACCTTTAATAGAATATTGTTTGCTTTATTATCTTAGAAAAATATTTGAGGTTTTCTCTGTTTTTTATGAGGTTGTAGTGGTTTTCTTTTTCCCTGCAATTTTAGTTCTATTCATATTATTTTCTTTATTGCGTACTGGATTGAAATTGAACTCCTTTGGGAATATTTGCTTTGATTTGTCTGATATGATAATACCCCATGCATAAACCTTTTCATTTAATTTTGAAATTTGCATTTCCTAGATATCTGTTTTTCTTTGTGGCCCAAATCCCATAGTTCATTGTTCAAATAAACTACGATAGCTTAAGCATTGCTTATGAATCATGATGTCATTGTTTTCTTTTGGTATTACTCTAGAGAACATTCTCCATGCATTTTTGTACATTTGAAATGACGAAACCCCATGTATATGGTTGCAACCTCCCTCTATTTGGTGTAAAGCTTATAAATTTTACGATTTTGGAAGCACAAACCTTCTGCTCCCGTCTTTATTCATTGCAGGTGATATTTCTACTTGTTTTGGGCTCTTAAACCATATCGTTGTCAATCATTCATTCAATAAATCTCATAAAATTGACTATTGAGGGATTTATACTAGTATTGCCTTTTATGTGCACAGCATCCCTGTGATTTTCTATCCGCCATCAGCTATTTAATTAGTTTTATATTTTTAGAGGCGACGGTTTTTTTCACAACAATTTATTTATAGTTTTGGTGTTAACGGTACATAGGCTTCCTCTGCACCACTTTTACCCTACACGCTCCTTTGTTTTTCCTGCCCATTACAGTCTCCGCCATATACAAAGTTGTTGTTCCAGTAGTTTCTCTTACAGTAAAAAACAGTGGTAATATACCTCTTCCATTGAAAAACCCTTTGCTTTTAATTAAATTTCAAAACCTTAATCAGTTTCTGATTGTGGAAATTAAGGCCAGCAATAGATTAATTTTACTCACAACAATTATCAATTGATCATGCAAAATTGCTCACAAAAGAGACTGAATATGGAGCTGTAACACTAAATTGTATTAACTGAGTGTACAATAGCCAACCCTATAATAACATAGGTTGCTGAATAAATAGAATACATCAAGAAATCAAATTCATGAGGAGGCATCCAAAACTAGCATAAAGCAGGCTTACCAAAAATAAGCAAATCCCCCATAGGTGTAAAAAGCTGATCCCAAATATGTCATGGAGCTCACGAATTGGAAAAAAGGAATAGGCAAGATAAAGAGTGGTGGAATGGTAGCTCATACATGCTTTTGCATGGAGAAAAGAGAGGAGGATGTGTAGGACAAAAAACAAGTCAACCTCACCTAGTCTAGCTTTTCCTTTTGCCTTAAAACACTGAAAAAGCAGAAAAAGCAGAAGGGCACCTAAGAGGCCAGGAATAAAGTAG